>CANIUD010000849.1:0-86940 GCA_947470075.1 Closterium sp. Yama58-4
TGTTGTGCAAATGCACATTGCACGACATCCTGCCGTCTGTTTGTACGAGTATGCGTGTGCGAATCCATTTGCGTGTGAATGGTGTGTTCGTGTGTTTGTTTGCTTTCGCTTTTTTCGCTTGATGCATTTGGCCAGTCCTCGCGCAATGTGCGCTTTTGCACAACATTGTATGCGCTATGAACAGTGCAAGCAGGAAGGACGAGCTCGCAAAGGAACCCAAGATGGAAGCTTTGCAGTTCGGTTGAGTTGATTGCGCAGATTCAGTTCTATCCAACTCGAATTTGTACTGTTTTGTTTGGTTAACTATAGTGTAGCAGGGAAGGCACTATAGGGGTACAATTTAGGTGAAGGTTGGATATTGTTTGTCTGTATCTGCATGCTACAAGGCCAGGGGAAACCAGCGGAACCAGCATTTGGCTGGTTGGGCAAAGACAACACAGGTTCTGTTTTTAGAACCTGAACCTGGTTGTTGTTTTCCCAGGTTGGAAAAACAAAACCAGAGGTTGTGTTTACAACCTACCACCTGCTATTTTTGTCCAGCCAGGTTGGTTCTGTTGCTTGGAATTATTTGGGATCATCCCTGGTTGTTCCCAGGTTGATTCCCAAGGTCCTTGCTAGCTAGAACTATTTAATCCTTCTCTGTTTGTACCTGAATATAGTCAAATTGATCAGCGAATTCCTTCCTCGCTAGGAATTTCGTTTCTTGCGCTATTCGACGGCGGAATGCTACCCAAGTCAACGCTAGTATGCTAGCACTCCCACGCTAGGCAAACGCTGTCCGAGCCATAAATTTAGTAATGGCAGAACTTTTCGCGAGGCAACTTGGCTCATTTTTAAAGCTCTTGGAGCGAGCTTCGATAAGGCGATTCTCAGCTTAATCCGATCGAGGTCTGCACGGCACGCTGCGCGACGTTCAAGGTACTCTTGCTGTTTTGACTAAGTCCTTCTTGATCCCTCTCTCTACAAACTCGGACCCGAGGATAGGGGCTGGTCTTGTACCAGGCACCCAGGGACCCTTGGAGGTGACCCCGAGGAGAGGTTTAAGTTTGATTAAGTCCTAATAGCTTGAGTTTATTAGGCCCTTACACCAACAAGCTGGTATCAGAGCTGCGTTATAGTGATCCTCGTTATAGGTAGCTATGGCGGGCAACACCTCGGCGGAAGCTGGTGAATCTTCAGCCCAAGATCGTAACGGCAGCCAAGATTCTGGTCTTTCAGCGCCAAGGGGAGCGCGAACAAACCAGGGCTCGCTTGTCAAGGAGGTGCTGAAGAATTTCACCGTCGAGAAGTTCAATGGTGAGGGCTATGATGATTGGGCCTGGAAAATGCAATTATATTTCCGTCAGATCGGTTTTTCTGAAACTAATGATTGGGGAGGAGCCTAGACCGAGTGACCCCACGCTGCAGGAAGATTGGGACGAGCGCGCCTCGGCTGGCTACTATTTGATGTCGCAAAGTTTGGAGCTGAACCAGCGTCACCACGTCATGCACCTGCTGCCGGAGGTTGAATGCGGTCCGAAGGCGTGGACCGTGTTGAAGGAGCTGCACGCCCCGACCTCCGTTGTCGCAACGTTGATGCTGGAGAGGGAGCTGTCCGCGTTGCGCCTGAGCGAGGGAGAGCCGGTGCAACCAGTCCTGGACAAGATGCGCGACCTCTACGCGAAGTTGGCGACCGCGGGAATCACCTACCCGGAGCAGACCAAGTGCTTGAAGATGCTCTCGCTGCTGGCCGAGAATCGTGGCTTCAATTTACGAGCGGATTGAGCCTGCCGCAGAACCAGAGCTTGTGGACGCTCGAGTGGGTGCGGACGAAGATTCTGGAGGAGGACTTCCGTCGCCGCCAACTGAGGGGTGGAGACGACGGCAGCAGCGGCTACGGGATGCAAGGGAGCCGACGTGGCAGAGGACGTGGCTTCGGTGGTGCTGGACGCGGTGCAAAAAAGGACGACGACTCCAACGACCAACAAGGAGGTACCGGTTGGGGTCGCGGTGCGAAATCTGGACGTGGGGGCAAGTCGGGTGCTGGTGGCAAAATGAAAGGGAGTTGCTGGTATTGTGAGAAGGAAGGGCACCCCTGGTTTTTGTGCTATAAGAAACCCGATGGATGGACCCCCCAGAATCGTCACCAGGATGGCGGCGCGCGGAGGAACCAGAAAAACGGCGCCAACATGGTCGCTGATTCGTCCGACAACAACCCGAAGGGCAACGGCGGTGCGGAGAAGAAGAAGGAGCGCACCGTGGGCCAATTCTTCCATGTGGGAGACAAGGGGAGCAAGGAGACGCCTCTGCCAAAGTTGGAGCAGAGCTGCACCCCCTAGACTATTGGGTGTTGGACACAGGCGCTGCTTGGACGATGACACGCCAGCGCAGACCTGCTGGAACGAAGTACGAGCGCACCGATCAATGAAGTGTGCTCCGCCTCTGGACACATGTTGAAGGTGGCTGGTGCGGGACGAGCTGCGTTTAAGGGAGCGGATGGCAAGCCGGTGATGCTGCACGACGTTCTCTTCGTCCCCGACCTGAAGGCCAACCTTATCTCCCTCCGTAAGCTTGGCAAGGCTGGGGTGAACACCAACACGGATGGGGCACGCACTTATAAGGGGAAGCTGGGAATCGGTGCTTTGGATCTGCACGAGAGCAAGGACGTGTACAGATCTATGTGGCAGCTGCCGGCCCTGGCGTGGCATGGTGGGGGGCAGGCTGGAGAGGGGTCTGCATCCCAGGGGGAGTGCAATGCCGTTGGAGGGGTTGGTGTGAAAGTGTCGGCCAGATCTGGGGAGACAGATTGGGCAACGGCACACCGGCGCTTAGGGCATGTGGCAATGCCTTTGCTGAAGCAGCTGGAGAAGGATGGAGCCGTTAAGGGTCTGAAGCTGAACGGACAGCCACCCGATGACAACTGTGAAATCTGTTTGCTTTCAAAGTTCACCTGTTTCCCTTTCCATAGTGTGGCTGGCAGGAGCAAGAAGCCTTTGGAGCTGGTCCACATGGACTTGGTGGGGCCGCTGCCGGTGCAAGGGCACAAGGGGGAGCGGTATTTTCTTACAATTGTGGATGACTGGAGCAGACTGATGTGGGCGTATCCGGATCATGAAGCAGAAGGACCACGCCGCCTCCACGATACGGGACGATTGGCTGCCATTCGTGGAGAAGCAGGCGAGTGTGTCGGATTGGAGAGTGGAGAAGGGCGGATTAGGACAGGCCGACCTGGTGGTAGTTCCTTGGAGCTGAAATGACGGCCTGGCTCAAGAAGCAGGGCATCCAGAGAGAGCTGACCACGGCTTTAACCCACAGTCCAATGTGTAGCAGAACGGTGCAAACCGGACCATTCTGGAGACAGCTAGGGCGCTGCTCATAGAATCTGGGCTGAGCAACTCTATGTGGCCTCATGCTGTCCGGCACGCCACCGTCGCTAGGATAGGGTGCTCACCAAGGTGGGGATGACTCGTGGGTGCCGTTGGAGAGGTGGCTTGGGAGGAAGCCGCCGGTGGACATGCTGAGGGTGTTCGGTTGCATGGCAGTCGCCCACGTCCCTAAGACCTACCGCAGTAAGTTGGGGGCGAGTGCAATCTGGTGTGTGCATTTGGGGCTGGCTGCTGAGAGCAAGGGATGGCTGCTGTGGGAACCATCCAAGGGTGTGTTGTTTGACAGCAGGGATGTGAAATTCATTGAGGGCATGATGTATGGGAGCTGGGAGAAACAGCCGGAGGCAAGGGTGTCCCAGCAGATGGAGCAGATCACCATGCAGCTGGACCTGACTCCTAGTGTGTGGGAGGAGGGAGAGGAGGCAGCTGCTGGAAATGGTGATGGAGAGAAGGTACAAGAGGCATCTGCTGGTGGAGAAAATGGTGTGGAAACTGGCGGCAGCACTAGTGGAGCTGCTGGACCCGAGGGAGGAGAGAAGCAGCAGGGAAAAACTAAGAAGCCGAAGGGTGTCGTTATGAAGGGATGGGAGACACCCGTCTCCAGGCCAGGACGTACTCGTATGGCTACTAAGAAGCTGACTGCAGGAACTGATGCAGCAGAGCAGCAGCTAGGGACCGAAGAGGCATTGCTGATTCTACCTCATGGCTATGACCCGGATGAGGAGGATGAGCCTGCGTACTGTTTTCTTGCCCCTGCACCAGAGGAACCAGCTAGCATGGAGGAGGCATTAGCTGGACCAGATAGGGACAAGTGGCTGGCTTCTAGGGATGCTGAGTACCAGAGTCTGCTGGAGAATAGGACATGGGATCTGGTGGTGCTGCCTGATGGGAAGAAAGCGATACAATGCAAGTGGGTGCTGAGGATCAAGACCGATGACAAGAGGCAGGTCACCATCTACAAGAGTAGGCTGGTGGTGAAGGGGTTTATGCAGAAGGAGAAGCAGGACTTCAACGAGATCTTTGCTCCCACTGCCAAACCCCCTACCCTCCGTGTCTTGTTGGCAGATGCAGCTGTTAGTGGGAAATTCATCATTCAGATGGATATTTCAACGGCATTCCTGAATGGGATTTTAGAGGAGGATGTGTACATGACACAGCCGCCTGGGTATGAGGATGGTACGGGCAGGGTGTGCAAGCTCAACAAGTCCATCTACGGCTTGAAGCAGGCGCCACGCTGCTGGTACCAGAAGTTGGCAGCTGTTTTAGAGGAGATGGGATTCAGGACCAGCAGCTGTGATGAGAGCCTCTTTCTCAAGGGCGAGGGGGAGAAGCTGGTGCTGTTTCTGGTCTATGTGGACGACATTCTTCTCTTCAGCAGCAGCATGAAGGAGATCCAGAAAGTGCAGCAGCAACTGATGGAAAACTTCAAGTGCAAGAACCTTGGGGAGGTAAAGTACTACCTCGGGATGCACGTGGAGAGGGATCCTGATCACAGGTGGTTGAAGCTGCACCAGGAGAAGTTCATCAAGGAGCTGGGGGAGAAGTATGGGATTGAGAATGAGCGCAAGGTTGCAACTCCCCTGCCAGCAGAATTCAAGCTTGTGAAGGCTGCAGAGGATGAAGGGGTTGAAGCTGAAGAGCAGCAGCAATTTCAGTCCTTGGTGGGCAGCCTCTTGTACGCAGCAGTTCACACGAGGCCCGACATCTCTTTCTCGGTTGGGCAGCTGGCTAGGGTGGTGCAGAATCCATCAGAGGAGCAGGTGGATGCAGCTGAGCGTGTGGTGAAGTACCTGAACTCTCACCCAAGCATTGGAGTTCAATACTCCGCATCTGCACAGGTGAAGCAGAAAGGGGTGGAGGTGCTGAAAGAGAAGGGGGAGAGGCTTGGAGAAGGCAAGCTATTTCTCACTTGCTTTACCGATGCTACGTGGGCTTCTGAGAAGGAGGATTCCTCATCTGTGGGAGGATACATCTGCGTAGTTGGGGGAGGACCTGTTAGTTGGAGGTCCAAGAAGCAGACGGAGACGGCACTCTCTTCCGTAGAATCAGAGTACATGGCGATGTTCCATGGGGTGAAGGAGGTGATTTGGCTGAGGAGGCTGTTAGAGGAGATTGGCCAGGAGCAGAAAGTTGCTACGCCGCTGTTTTGTGATAGCAAGGGGGCTCTTGGGATGGCCAGGAACGCTATGCTTCATGGCCTGAACAAGCACATGCGTATCAAGTGGCACTGGCTGCGTAAGGAGGTGAAGAGGGGGACGGTGAATCCAATCTACATCAAGACTCACCAGCAGCCAGCAGACTTTCTCACCAAGAGGCTTGCGGATGAGCCTCATTGGCGTTGTGTGCGCATGAGTGGAATGAGCATGAACTAGCATGGAATGACGGGGATGCAGCCGGCAGGCTGAGGGGGAGTGTGTTGGGTGCAAATGCACATTGCACGACATCCTGCCGTCTGTTTGTACGAGTATGCGTGTGCGAATGCATTTGCGTGTGAATGGTGTGTTCGTGTGTTTGTTTGCTTTCGCTTTTTTCGCTTGATGCATTTGCAGGTACTCGCGCAATGTGCGCTTTGGCACAACATTGTATGCGCTATGAACAGTGCAAGCAGGAAGGACGAGCTCGCAAAGGAACCCAAGATGGAAGCTTTGCAGTTCGGTTGAGTTGATTGCGCAGATTCAGTTCTATCCAACTCGAAATTGTACTGTTTTGTTTGGTTAACTATAGTGTAGCAGGGAAGGCACTATAGGGGTACAATTTAGGTGAAGGTTGGATGTTGTTTGTCTGTATCTGCATGCTACAAGGCCAGGGGAAACCAGCGGAACCAGCATTTGGCTGGTTGGGCAAAGACAACACAGGTTCTGTTTTTAGAACCTGAACCTGGTTGTTGTTTTCCTAGGTTGGAAAAACAGAACCAGAGGTTGTTTACCAACCTACCACCTGCTATTTTGTCCAGCCAGGTTGGTTCTGTTGCTTGGAATTATTTGGGATCATCCCTGGTTGTTCCCAGGTTGATTCCCAAGGTCCTTGCTAGCTAGAACTATTTAATCCTTCTCTGTTTGTACCTGAATATAGTCAAATTGATTCATGTGAATTCCTTCCTCGCTGGAATTTCGTTTCTGCGTCTATTGCGCTATTCGACGGCGGAATGCTACCCGAGTCAACGCTAGTATGCTAGCACTCCAACGCTAGGCAAACGCTGTCCGAGCCATAACTTAGTAATGGCAGAACTTTTCGCGAGGCAACTTGGCTCATTTTAAAGCTCTTGGAGCGAGCTTCGATATAGCGAATTCTCAGCTTAATCCGATCGATGGTCTGCACGGCACGCTGCGCGACGTTCAAGGTACTCTTGCTGTTTTGACTAAGTCCTTCTTGATCCCTCTCTACAAACTCGGACCCGAGGATAGGGGCTGGTCTTGTACCAGGCACCCAGGGACCCTTGGAGGTGACCCCGAGGAGAGGTTTTAAGTTTGATTAAGTCCTAATAGCTTGAGTTTATTAGGCCCTTACACCAACAATGATGAGTGGGCCTAGAAAATGCAACTGTATTTCCGTCAGATCGGTTTGCTGATTGAGGAGGAGCCTAGACCGAGTGACCCCGTGCTGCAGGAAGATTGGGACGTGCGCGCCTCGGCTGGCTACGATTTGATGTCGCAGAGTTTGGAGCTGAACCTGCGTTATCACGTCATGCACCTGCTCCCGGAAGTTGATTGCGGTCCAAAGGCGCGGACCGTGTTGAAGGAACTCCACGCCCCTACCTCCGTCCCTGCGATGCTCATGATGGAGAGGGAGCTGTCCGCGTTGCGCTTGAGCGAGGGAGAGCCGGTGCAACCTGTTCTGGACAAGATGCGCGACCTCTACGCAAAGCTGGCGATTGCGGGAATCACCTACCCGGAGCAGACCAAGTGCCTGAAGATGCTTTCGCTTTTTTTTCGGAATCGTGGCTTCAATTTACGAGCGGATTAAGCCTGCCGCAGAACCAGAGCCCGTGGATCCTCGAATGGGTGCGGACAAAGATTCTGGAGGAGGACTTCCGTCGCCGCCAACTGAGGGGTGGAGACAATGGCGGCTGCGGGATGCAAGAGAGCCAACGTGGTAGAGGACGCGGCTTCGGTGGTGCTAGGTGCCATGCAAAGAAGGACGACGACTCCAACGACCAACAAAGAGGTACCGGTTGGGGTCGCGGTGCAAAATCTGGACGTGGGGGCAAAATGGGTGCTGGTGGCAAAATGAAAGGGAGTTGCTGGTATTGTGAGAAGGAGGGGCACCCCTGGTTTATTTGCTATAAGAAACCCGATAAATGGACCCCCCAGAATCGTCACCAGGATGGCGGCGCGCGGAGGAACCAGAAAAATGGCGCGAACATGGTCGCTGATTTGTCCAACCACAACCCGAAGGGCAACGGCAGTGCGGAGAAGAAGAAGGAGCGCTCCGCGGGCCAATTCTTCCATGTGGGAGACTGTTGGGTGCAAATGCACATTGCACGACATCCTGCCGTCTGTTTGTACGAGTATGCGTGTGCGAATGCATTTGCGTGTGAATGGTGTGTTCGTGTGTTTGTTTGCTTTCGCATTTTTCGCTTGATGCATTTGCAGGTACTAGCGCAATGTGCGCTTTGGCACAACATTGTATGCGCTATGAACAGTGCAAGCAGGAAGGACGAGCTCGCAAAGGAACCCAAGATGGAAGCTTTGCAGTTCGGTTGAGTTGATTGCGCAGATTCAGTTCTATCCAACTCGGAATTGTACTGTTTTGTTTGGTTAACTATAGTGTAGCAGGGAAGGCACTATAGGGGTACAATTTAGGTGAAGGTTGGATGTTGTTTGTCTGTATCTGCATGCTACAAGGCCAGGGGAAACCAGCGGAACCAGCATTTGGCTGGTTGGGCAAAGACAAAACAGGTTCTGTTTTTAGAACCTGAACCTGGTTGTTGTTTTCCCAGGTTGGAAAAACAGAACCAGAGGTTGTTTACCAACCTACCACCTGCTATTTTGTCCAGCCAGGTTGGTTCTGTTGCTTGGAATTATTTGGGATCATCCCTGGTTGTTCCCAGGTTGATTCCCAAGGTCCTTGCTAGCTAGAACTATTTAATCCTTCTCTGTTTGTACCTGAATATAGTCAATTGATTCAAGCGAATTCCTTCCTTGCTGGAGTTTCGTTTCTGCGCTATTCGACGGCGGAATGCTACCCGAGTCAACGCTAGTATGCTAGCACTCCAACGCTAGGCAAACGCTCTCCGAGCCATAACTTAGTAATGGCAGAACTTTTCGCGAGGCAACTTGGCTCATTTTAAAGCTCTTGGAGCGAGCTTCGATATAGAAAGTTCTCAGCTTAATCCGATCGACGGTCTGCACGGCACGCTGCGCGACGTTCATGGTACTCTTGCTGTTTTGACTAAGTCCTTCTTGATCCCTCTCTCTACAAACTCGGACCCGAGGATAGGGGCTGGTCTTGTACCAGGCACCCAGGGACCCTTGGAGGTGACCCCGAGGAGAGGTTTTAAGTTTGATTAAGTCCTAATAGCTTGAGTTTATTAGGCCCTTACACCAACAAGCTGGTATCAGAGCTGCGTTATAGTGATCCTCGTTATAGGTAGCTATGGCGGGCAACACCTCGGCGGGAGCTGGTGAATCTTCAGCCCAAGATCGTAGCGGCAGCCAAGATTCTGGTCTTTCAGCGCCAAGGGGAGCGCGAACAAACCAGGGCTTGCTTGTCAAGGAGGTGCTGAAGAATTTCACCGTCGAGAAGTTCAATGGTGAGGGCTATGATGATTGGGCCTGGAAAATGCAATTATATTTCCGTCAGATCGGTTTGCTGAAACTAATGATTGGGGAGGAGCCTAGACCGAGTGACCCCACGCTGCAGGAAGATTGGGACGAGCGCTCCTCGGCTGGCTACTATTTGATGTCGCAGAGTTTGGAGCTGAACCAGCGTCACCACGTCATGCACCTGCTGCCGGAGGTTGAATGCGGTCCGAAGGCGTGGACCGTGTTGAAGGAGCTGCACGCCCCGACCTCCGTTGTCGCAACGTTGATGCTGGAGAGGGAGCTGTCCGCGTTGCGCCTGAGCGAGGGAGAGCCGGTGCAACCAGTCCTGGACAAGATGCGCGACCTCTACGCGAAGTTGGCGACCGCGGGAATCACCTACCCGGAGCAGACCAAGTGCTTGAAGATGCTCTCGCTGCTGCCGGAATCGTGGCTTCAATTTACGAGCGGATTGAGCCTGCCGCAGAACCAGAGCTTGTGGACGCTCGAGTGGGTGCGGACGAAGATTCTGGAGGAGGACTTCCGTCGCCGCCAACTGAGGGGTGGAGACGACGGCAGCAGCGGCTACGGGATGCAAGGGAGCCGACGTGGCAGAGGACGTGGCTTCGGTGGTGCTGGACGCGGTGCAAAGAAAGACGACGACTCCAACGACCAACAAGGAGGTACCGGTTGGGGTCGCGGTGCGAAATCTGGACGTGGGGGCAAGTCGGGTGCTGGTGGCAAAATGAAAGGGAGTTGCTGGTATTGTGAGAAGGAAGGGCACCCCTGGTTTTTGTGCTATAAGAAACCCGATGGATGGACCCCCCAGAATCGTCACCAGGATGGCGGCGCGCGGAGGAACCAGAAAAATGGCGCCAACATGGTCGCTGATTCGTCCGACAACAACCCGAAGGGCAACGGTGGTGCGGAGAAGAAGAAGGAGCGCACCGCGGGCCAATTCTTCCATGTGGGAGACAAGGGGAGCAAGGAGACGCCTCTGCCAAAGTTGGAGCAGAGCTGCACCCCCTAGACTATTGGGTGTTGGACACAGGCGCTGCTTGGACGATGACACCGCGCAAGGACCTGCTGGACGAAGTACGAGCTGCACCGATCAATGAAGTGTGCTCCGCCTCTGGACACATGTTGAAGGTGGCTGGTGCGGGACGAGCTGCATTTAAGGGAGCGGTATTTTCTTACAATTGTGGATGACTGGAGCAGGCTGATGTGGGCGTATCCGCTGAAGCAGAAGGACCACGCCGCCTCCACGATACGGGACGATTGGCTGCCATTCGTGGAGAAGCAGGCGGAGTGTGTAGTGAAGCGGATTAGGACAGACCGGGGTGGTGAGTTCCTTGGAGCTGAAATGACGGCCTGGCTCAAGAAGCAGGGCATCCAGAGAGAGCTGACCACGGCTTATACCCCACAGTCCAATGGTGTAGCAGAACGGGCAAACCGGACCATTCTGGAGACAGCTAGGGCGCTGCTCATAGAATCTGGGCTGAGCAACTCTATGTGGCCTCATGCTGTCCGGCACGCCACCGTCGCTAGGAACAGGGTGCTCACCAAGGTTGGGGATGACTCGTGGGTGCCTTTGGAGAGGTGGCTTGGGAGGAAGCCGCCGGTGGACATGCTGAGGGTGTTCGGTTGCATGGCAGTCGCCCACGTCCCCAAGACCTACCGCAGTAAGTTGGGGGCGAGTGCAATCTGGTGTGTGCATTTGGGGCTGGCTGCTGAGAGCAAGGGATGGCTGCTGTGGGAACCATCCAAGGGTGTGTTGTTTGACAGCAGGGATGTGAAATTCATTGAGGGCATGATGTATGGGAGCTGGGAGAAACAGCCGGAGGCCCGGGTGTCCCAGCAGATGGAGCAGATCACCATGCAGCTGGACCTGACTCCTAGTGTGTGGGAGGAGGGAGAGGAGGCAGCTGCTGGAAATGGTGATGGAGAGAAGGTACAGGAGGCATCTGCTGGTGGAGAAAATGGTGTGGAAACTGGCGGCAGCACTAGTGGAGCTGCTGGACCCGAGGGAGGAGAGAAGCAGCAGGGAAAAACTAAGAAGCCGAAGGGTGTCGTTATGAAGGGATGGGAGACACCCGTCTCCAGGCCAGGACGTACCCGTATGGCTACTAAGAAGCTGACTGCAGGAACTGATGCAGCAGAGCAGCAGCTAGGGACCGAAGAGGCATTGCTGATTCTACCTCATGGCTATGACCCGGATGAGGAGGATGAGCCTGCGTACTGTTTTCTTGCCCCTGCACCAGAGGAACCAGCTAGCATGGAGGAGGCATTAGCTGGACCAGATAGGGACAAGTGGCTGGCTTCTAGGGATGCAGAGTACCAGAGTCTGCTGGAGAATAGGACATGGGATCTGGTGGTGCTGCCTGATGGGAAGAAAGCGATACAATGCAAGTGGGTGCTGAGGATCAAGACCGATGACAAGGGGCAGGTCACCATCTACAAGAGTAGGCTGGTGGCGAAGGGGTTTATGCAGAAGGAGAAGCAGGACTTCAACGAGATCTTTGCTCCCACTGCCAAACCCCCTACCCTCCGTGTCTTGTTGGCAGATGCAGCTGTTAGTGGGAAATTCATCATTCAGATGGATATTTCAACGGCATTCCTGAATGGGATTTTAGAGGAGGATGTGTACATGACGCAGCCGCCTGGGTATGAGGATGGTACGGGCAGGGTGTGCAAGCTCAACAAGTCCATCTACGGCTTGAAGCAGGCGCCACGCTACTGGTACCAGAAGTTGGCAGCTGTTTTAGAGGAGATGGGATTCAGGACCAGCAGCTGTGATGAGAGCCTCTTTCTCAAGGGCGAGGGGGAGAAGCTGGTGCTGTTTCTGGTCTATGTGGACGACATTCTTCTCTTCAGCAGCAGCATGAAGGAGATCCAGAAAGTGCAGCAGCAACTGATGGAAAACTTCAAGTGCAAGAACTTTGGGGAGGTAAAGTACTACCTCGGGATGCACGTGGAGAGGGATCCAGATCACAGGTGGTTGAAGCTGCACCAGGAGAAGTTCATCAAGGAGCTGGGGGAGAAGTATGGGATTGAGAATGAGCGCAAGGTTGCAACTCCCCTGCCAGCAGAATTCAAGCTTGTGAAGGCTGCAGAGGATGAAGGGGTTGAAGCTGAAGAGCAGCAGCAATTTCAGTCCTTGGTGGGCAGCCTCTTGTACGCAGCAGTTCACACGAGGCCCGACATCTCTTTCTCGGTTGGGCAGCTGGCTAGGGTGGTGCAGAATCCATCAGAGGAGCAGGTGGATGCAGCTGAGCGTGTGGTGAAGTACCTGAACTCTCACCCAAGCATTGGAGTTCAATACTCCGCATCTGCACAGGTGAAGCAGAAAGGGGTGGAGGTGCTGAAAGAGAAGGGGGAGAGGCTTGGAGAAGGCAAGCTATTTCTCACTTGCTTTACCGATGCTACGTGGGCTTCTGAGAAGGAGGATTCTTCATCTGTGGGAGGATACATCTGCGTAGTTGGGGGAGGACCTGTTAGTTGGAGGTCCAAGAAGCAGACGGAGACGGCACTCTCTTCCGTAGAATCAGAGTACATGGCGATGTTCCATGGGGTGAAGGAGGTGATTTGGCTGAGGAGGCTGTTAGAGGAGATTGGCCAGGAGCAGAAAGTTGCTACGCCGCTGTTTTGTGATAGCAAGGGGGCTCTTGGGATGGCCAGAAACGCTGTGCTTCATGGGCTGAACAAGCACATGCGTATCAAGTGGCACTGGCTGCGTAAGGAGGTGAAGAGGGGGACGGTGCATCCGATCTACATCAAGACTCACCAGCAGCCAGCGGACTTTCTCACCAAGAGGCTTGCGGATGAGCCTCATTGGCGTTGTGTGCGCATGAGTGGAATGAGCATGAACTAGCATGGAATGACGGGGATGCAGCCGGCAGGCTGAGGGGGAGTGTGTTGGGTGCAAATGCACATTGCACGACATCCTGCCGTCTGTTTGTACGAGTATGCGTGTGCGAATGCATTTGCGTGTGAATGGTGTGTTCGTGTGTTTGTTTGCTTTCGCATTTTTCGCTTGATGCATTTGCAGGTACTAGCGCAATGTGCGCTTTGGCACAACATTGTATGTGCTATGAACAGTGCAAGCAGGAAGGACGAGCTCGCAAAGGAACCCAAGATGGAAGCTTTGCAGTTCGGTTGAGTTGATTGCGCAGATTCAGTTCTATCCAACTCGGAATTGTACTGTTTTGTTTGGTTAACTATAGTGTAGCAGGGAAGGCACTATAGGGGTACAATTTAGGTGAAGGTTGGATGTTGTTTGTCTGTATCTGCATGCTACAAGGCCAGGGGAAACCAGCGGAACCAGCATTTGGCTGGTTGGGCAAAGACAAAACAGGTTCTGTTTTTAGAACCTGAACCTGGTTGTTGTTTTCCCAGGTTGGAAAAACAGAACCAGAGGTTGTTTACCAACCTACCACCTGCTATTTTGTCCAGCCAGGTTGGTTCTGTTGCTTGGAATTATTTGGGATCATCCCTGGTTGTTCCCAGGTTGATTCCCAAGGTCCTTGCTAGCTAGAACTATTTAATCCTTCTCTGTTTGTACCTGAATATAGTCAATTGATTCAAGCGAATTCCTTCCTTGCTGGAGTTTTGTTTCTGCGCTATTCGACGGCGGAATGCTACCCGAGTCAACGCTAGTATGCTAGCACTCCAACGCTAGGCAAACGCTCTCCGAGCCATAACTTAGTAATGGCAGAACTTTTCGCGAGGCAACTTGGCTCATTTTAAAGCTCTTGGAGCGAGCTTCGATATAGCGAATTCTCAGCTTAATCCGACCGACGGTCTGCACGGCACGCTGCGCGACGTTCAAGGTACTCTTGCTGTTTTGACTAAGTCCTTCTTGATCCCTCTCTCTACAAACTCGGACCCGAGGATAGGGGCTGGTCTTGTACCAGGCACCCAGGGACCCTTGGAGGTGACCCCGAGGAGAGGTTTTAAGTTTGATTAAGTCCTAATAGCTTGAGTTTATTAGGCCCTTACACCAACAGAGACTAGGGGGAACAAGGAGACGCATCTGCCAAGGTTGGAGCACAGTTGCACCCCCTGGACTTCTGGGTGTTGGACACGGGTGCTGCTTGGACGATGACGCCACGCAAGGACCTGCTGGACGACGTACGCGCTGCACCGATCAATGAGGTGTGCTCTGCCTCTGGACACATGTTGAAGGTGGCTGGTGCAGGACGAGCTGCGTTTAAGGGAGCGGATGGCAAGCCGGTGGTGCTGCACGACATTCTCCTTGTCCCAACCTGAAGGCCAACCTTATCTCCCTCCGTAAGCTTGGCAAGGCTGGGGTGAACACTAAGACAGATGGGGCTGGCACTTATAAGGGGCAGGTGGTCAATCGGGTACTTTGAGATCTGCACGAGAGCAAGGACGTGTACAGATCTATGTGGCAGCTGCTGGCGTTGGCGTGGCACGGCGGGGGGCAGGCTGGAGAGGGGCCTGCATCCCAGGGGGAGTGCATCGCTGTTGGAGGTGTTGGTGTGAAAGTGTCGGCCAGATATGCGGAGACGGATTGGGCAACGGCATACCGACGCTTGGGGTATGTGGCAATGCCTTTGCTGAAGAAGCTGGAGAAAGATGGAGCCGTTAAGGGCTTGAAGCTGAACGGACAGCCACCTGATGAAAACTGTAAAATTTGCCTACTTTCAATGTTCACCCGTTTCCCTTTCCATAGTGTGGCTGGCAAGAGCAAGAAGCCGTTGGAGCTGGTCCACATGGACTTGGTGGGGCCACTGCCGGTGCAAGGGCACAAGGGGGAGCGGTACTTCCTTACGATTGTGAACAGACTCATGTGGGCGTATCCGCTGAAGCAGAAGGACCACGCCGCCTCCATGATACGGGACGATTGGCTGCCGTTCGTGGAAAAGCAGGCGGCATGTGTAGTGAAGCGGATTATGACAGGCCGGGGTGGTGAGTTCCTTGGAGCTGAGATGACGGCCTGGCTCAAGAAGCAGGGCATCCAGAGGGAGCTGACCACGGCTTATACCCCACAGTCCAACGGTACGGGCGAACCGGACTATTCTAGAGACAGCTAGGGCGCTGCTCATAGAATCTGGGCTTGGCAACTTCATGTGGCCTCACGCTGTCCGGCACGCTACCGTCGCTAGGAACAGGGTACTCACCAAGGTTGGTGATGACTCGTGGGTGCCGTTGGAGAGGTGGCTTGGGAGGAAGCCGCCGGTGGACATGCTGAGGGTGTTTGGCTGCATGGCAGTCGCCTCGTCCCCAAAACCTACCGCAGTAAGTTGGGGGCGAGTGCAATCTGGTGTGTGCATTTGGGGCTGGCTGCTGAGAGCAAGGGATGGCTGCTGTGGGAACCATCCAAACGCGTGCTGTTTGACAGCAGGGATGTGAAGTTTGTTGAAGGCGTGATGTATGGGAGCTGGGAGAAACAGCCAGAGGCAAGGGTGTCCCAGCAGATGGAGCAGATCACCATGCAGCTGGACCTGACTCCTAGGGTGTAGGAGGAGGGAGATGAGGCAGCTGCAAGGAATGGTGATGGAGAGAGGGTACATGAGGCACCTGCTGGTGGAGAAAATTGTTGGTGCTACCCTACGATTTGTACTCGGCTTGTTGTCCGTGTGCGTGCATGCGTGTGTGCATGGAATGGTATGAGGGCATGAAATAATATATATATTTTATGCTTATATTAGTGTGTGTATAATGGGTCATGATGTCGAGTGTGTGTGTCGTGTCAGTAGCGAGTTATCGCTAGCCGCGTGTTAATGCGGCAATTTGTGTCTCGCGCGCGGTTTCTATTTTGTCGTGTGTCCCTTGCGTGGTTTCTAATTTGTCCTGTGTCAAACGTTCGGCTTGTTGCAGGTGTGTGCAGCGGATCCATCAAGAACTCAAGAATGAGTTTGTGATGAAGAACCCGAGCCTTGGTTTCAAGTTTCATGTGATTTCGAAGCTCGCCAAAAAAAGGGGTACACCTCAAGATATTGAAGATTGTTACATTACAATGTGTAGTGTAACATTTTAGTTGGTGTAGGCCCTCGTGAAGGGTAGTTTTTGAGATCCTTCTTGGTTGGGGACAGTGTGGCACTGTTCCCCATCACTGTACCTCGGCTCTTGGGGTTTGTAGGAGCTGGGAGTCATTTCCAACTCGTAACCCAACTCGTAACTCTTCCTAGTTGTTCGTAATTGTGTGTTCTAAGACTATGTTGCTGCCATAGTGCCGTTCGTTCAAACCGACGCTGTGTCGTCAATTCTTGATGAAATCGTACGATCTAAATTGCCTATTGTAGGCAACGTTAAGACGCTCAAGATCCAAGTAGAATGAGGTTGTTTGGAGCTGTAACCAGATCGCTATGAATGTTTATAGCCGCTGTGCAGAAATCTGACTGCGCACTCTATCTTTCGTTCTAGGCACATTTGAGCCTATTGTGACTATAACAAGTGGTATCAGAGCGCCTTGGAGCAGCTTGGACGATGGCTGGACCTGAAGAAATGGGAGACAGAGGTGCTGGTGGCACTGAAGGACCCCAAGCACAAGGTTAACCCCCGTGATTCAGCCACGGCGCCCGTGCAACCGACTCTTGGACCTTCTAGGGATGAACCAAGAGTGTTCGGGCTTGACAAGTTCAACGGCGACAACTTTGCTGAGTGGTCCTTCAGAATGGAGAATGTGTTCGACCATTATGACCTGCTGGAGGTGATGGAAGGAACGGAGAAGCGTCCCGAGAACGACCCGGAGAAGAGCCCGTGGGTGCGGAAGAGCGCACAAGGCTACCTCCTACTTGGGCAAGCGTTGGGGAGCAACCAGATCCGTCACATCAAGCCTTTCCAGCGTGAACCAGAGAAGGGACCAAAGGCATGGGCTGCTCTCAAGGGTGTACACGCTCCTGCAACAGCGGCGGTAGCTGTGGTGTTGGAACGGCAAATGGCGACGCTACGAATTGAGGAAGATGAACCCGTGGAAGAAGGGGTGCAGAAATTCTTCGACTTGTTGACGCGGCTTGAGGGAGCTGATTTGAACTACAGTGAGCTCCAAAAGAAGACCAAGTTGCTGGCCCTACTCCCCGAATCGTGGTCCTCTTTCATCATCAACCCGAATCGTAACCTACCCCGCCTCTCGCTTGACGATGCAAAGCGAGCGATCTTTCAAGAGGACTTCCGCCGCCGTGAGTTGGCGAGTGCGGATGGCGCTGGGGCAGCAAGCATCGGCCGTGGATATGGCCGAGGAAGAGGCAGAGGACGAGGGGGAGGAAGGTTTGGTGGCAGCAACTTCGGAGGAGCCGCGGGAGTGGTGGTTACGGCAGCGACGACAAGAGCTACGGGCGCGGTCGCGGCCGAAACAATGGCGAGTGCCATTATTGCCACAAGAGCGGACACATGTGGCGCGATTGCTACAAGCTCCCTGAAGGATGGACCCCTGCTCAAGGCCAAGAGGGTAGAGGAGCAGGTGGAGGGAGAGGAAGAGGCCGTGGAGGCCGTGGCGGTCGCGGAGGCAGAGCTGCAAACATGAAGAACGAAGATAATGACGAGGACCCGAGCGACGATCGGTATTCGGGTCTATTCTACTTCGTGTCGACGCAAGTACCAGCTGGTCCAGAGAAGGATTAAAACGTTGGGAGCCAGCAGCTGTGGGGAAGGTGACCCTATACACCCTGGACTATTGGGTAATCGACAGCGGCGCTACCTATAGCATGACACCTCGCCCGGACTTGCTCACCGAACTTGAGCCGTCACCGGTGAAGCATGTCACATCGGCTTTGGGGCAGCGAGCAGAGGTGAAAGGCATGGGCAAGGCCATGTTCAAGGGTGCTGATGAAAAGTGGTGGGCCTCAAGAACGTGCTTTGGGTGCCCAGCCTTGCTGCGAACTTGATTTTCCGTTCAGCAGTTGGCAAAGGCCGGCATGGACACGAGTTCGAAGGGAGCCAAGACCTACACCGCGAGGATTGGCGACCGGATTCTTTGGGACCTTCATGAGGATAGGGATGTCTACAATGAAATGTGGCAGATCCCTGTGGTCCCCATGCCTAAGGAGAGGCAAGTGGCAGCAAGCGTCAGCACCAAGGGTGAAGCGGTTGGTAGCGGCGATGGCGCGAACGGTTGTGCTAAGGAGAACGAGCACAAGAAGAGCAAACCTGGAGTGACCAGCAAGATCTGTAACCATAAAGAGAGTGGTGCAGCAGCCAAGGAGCAGCACAAGGGTGAGGAGAACCCCGAGGCAGCAGCGGAGGACCACGGAGAGAGTATGTGGGGCGCCATTGCGAGCGCGACATTCTCCAATCCGACTTCAGCTATGTGCGAGTGTGATTGGCTCACCTTGCATCGGCGAATGGGGCATGTGGCCCTGCCCATCTTGCAGCAGCTAGTGAAGAACCAGATGGTTGCTGGCATACGTGTGAAGGGGGAGCCCGATGAGGTACTTGGCTGCCCGACGTGCATTCAAGCCAAGTTCACCCGGTTCCGGTTTTCGAGCTCGGAGACAACACCCAAGGCACCACTTGACGAGGTGGTGATGGACGTGGTGGGCCCCCTGAAACTTGCTGGAGCTGAGTACTTCCTCACCATTGTGGACGTCTACACCCGCATGACTTGGGTGTACGTGCTGGCCAAGAAGAGTGACGTGGCTGAAACGTTGAAGACGGATAAATTATCGATGGTGGAGCAACAACAAGACCGTCTAGTCAAGTCAATTCACACAGATCGAGGGGGAGAGTTCCTGAGCAAGGAGTTTGGGTTGTGGCTGAAGAAGTATAGTATTTGGCACTCCCTCACCATGCCATACTCCCCTGCAATGAACGGCATCGCCGAGCGAGCGAACCGGACGATCACGGAGGCGGCACGCGGGTTGCTCATTGAAGCCGGGCTACCCGACTATTTCGAGCCTGATGCGGTGCGAGCGCGTGTGTGGCCAAGAACAGAGTTTTGACTCATGTGGGAGCAGACAAATGGGTGCCCTATGTGGAGTGGCTTGGAAGGAAGCCAAAGGTGGATATGCTTTGGGTGTTCGGGTGCATGTGCATGGCGCTCGTACCTAAGCATCTTCGGCACAACAAGCTTGGTGCCGAGGCTGTGTGGGCCGTGCACTTGGGCATGGCTCAAAACAGCAAGGGGTGGCTTCTTTGGGACCCATTCACCAAGAAGTTCTTAGTGATCAGGGACTAAAAGTTCATGGATAACTTTATTTACAAGGATTGGAAAGCGGAGAATGAGGCGAAAATAGGCGTGCGGTTTGGGGAGGTGGAGAATTCTGGATTGGAGTATGTGGAGCTGCCTTTGGAGCTGAGCAGCGGCAGCACCACCACAAGGCAATCTTCCCTTGTGAATGGGGGAGAGGAGGCCAAGGATGCAGAGGAAGAAGAGGAGGAGGTGCAGCAAGTGAGCGAGCGTGCACCGACACTTCCTTCCCGCACTACGAGTGCTCCACGGATCCGAGCCACACCGCAGCAACGCCAAGGCCTTCAAGTCCCTGCAGCTGAGGAGGAATGAAGGGAGAAGAGGAGAGTTTAACCCCCTAATAGACTGACCTATGATGCGCCGGGAAAGCAGGGCAAGACAGCCCTGGCCGGAGCGGCAATGATGGTCGGAGACGACGAGGAGAGCGAGTACGAGGAGTGTGCCTTCGCGTT
The DNA here is from genome assembly GCA_947470075.1 of Closterium sp. Yama58-4. NCBI lineage: Eukaryota > Viridiplantae > Streptophyta > Zygnematophyceae > Desmidiales > Closteriaceae > Closterium > Closterium sp. Yama58-4. The sequence goes on from CANIUD010000849.1 coordinate 19,709, forward strand.
CTTCTCTCCGGTGGAGATGCCGGGAGAACCAGCAACTCTCAAGAAAGCCTTGGAGAGTAGTGATGCTGAGGAGTGGAAGAAGGCAATGGAAAGTGAGCTGAAGAGCATCGAGTAGAATGATACATTCGAATTGGTGGGGCTACCGGAGGAGCGTACGGCGATAACGTCCAAGTGGCTCTTCAAAATCAAGTCGGATGCCGACGGCAAGATCGAGCGTTACAAGTCTAGGCTGGTGGCCAAGGGGTACCATCAGAAGGACAAGGTGGACTTCAATGAGCTGTTTGCTCCTATGGTGAAGCCGACGACGCTGCGAATCCTAATTGCGGGAGCCGCGATCAAAGGTTGGGTGGTGAAGCAGCTAGACATCGTAACGGCGTTCCTCAACGGAATCCTCGAGGAGGAGATTTTCATGGCACATCCAGAGGGGTTTGATGACGGTAGCGGCAGAGTGTGGAAGCTGAAGAAGGCCCTCTATGGGCTAAAGCAGGCCCCTAGGCAGTGGTACTTGAAGCTGCGCGAAGTGTTGGAGGAGATCGGCTTCACTCCCTCAACGGCCGATCACTCCTTGTTCATGCTTGGCGAGGGGGAGCAGAGGAGCTTCATGGTGGTCTATGTGGATGATATGTTGGGTGCAAATTTACATTGCACGACATCCTGCCGTCTGTTTGTACGAGTATGCGTGTGCGAATGCATTTGCGTGTGAATGGTGTGTTCGTGTGTTTGTTTGCTTTCGCATTTTTCGCTTGATGCATTTGCAGGTACTCGCGCAATGTGCGCTTCGGCACAACATTGTACGCGCTATGAACAGTGCAAGCAGAAAGGACGAGCTCGCAAAGGAACCCAAGATGGAAGCTTTGCAGTTCGGTTGAGTTGATTGCGCAGATTCAGTTCTATCCAACTCGAAATTGTACTGTTTTGTTTGGTTAACTATAGTGTAGCAGGGAAGGCACTATAGGGGTACAATTTAGGTGAAGGTTGGATGTTGTTTGTCTGTATCTGCATGCTACAAGGCCAGGGGAAACCAGCGGAACCAGCATTTGGCTGGTTGGGCAAAGACAAAACAGGTTCTGTTTTTAGAACCTGAACCTGGTTGTTGTTTTCCCAGGTTGGAAAAACAGAACCAGAGGTTGTTTACCAACCTACCACCTGCTATTTTGTCCAGCCTGGTTGGTTCTGTTGCTTGGAATTATTTGGGATCATCCCTGGTTGTTCCCAGGTTGATTCCCAAGGTCCTTTCTAGCTAGAACTATTTAATCCTTCTCTGTTTGTACCTGAATATAGTCAAATTGATTCATGTGAATTCCTTCCTCGCTGGAATTTCGTTTCTACGCGGTTCGTTGGCGGAATGCTACCCGAGTCAACGCTAGTACGCTAGCACTCTAATGCTAGGCAAACACCGTCTGAGCCATAACTTCGTAATGGCAGAACTTTTCGCGAGGCAACTTGGCTCATTTTTAAGCTCTTGGAGCGAGCTTCGATATAGCGAATTCTCAGCTTAATCCGATCGACGGTCTGCACGGCACGCTGCGCGACGTTCAAGGTACTCTTGCTGTTTTGACTAAGTCCTTCTTGATCCCTCTCTCTACAAACTCGGACCCGAGGATAGGGGCTGGTCTTGTACCAGGCACCCAGGGACCCTTGGAGGTGACCCCGAGGAGAGGTTTTAAGTTTGATTAAGTCCTAATAGCTTGAGTTTATTAGGCCCTTACACCAACAAGCTGGTATCAGAGCCGCGTTATAGTGATCCTCGTTATAGGTAGCTATGGCGGGCAACACCTCGGCGGGAGCTGGTGAATCTTCAGCCCAAGATCGTAGTGGCAGCCAAGATTCTGGTCTTTCAGCGCCAAGGGGAGCGCGAACCAACCAGAGCTCGCTGATCAAGGAGGTGCTGAAGAATTTCACCGTCGAGAAGTTCAATGGTGAGGGCTATGATGACTGGGCCTGGAAAATGCAATTGTATTTCCGTCAGATCGGTTTGCTGAAACTAATGATTAGGGAGGAGCCTAGACCGAGTGACCCCGCCCTTCAGGAAGATTGGGACGAGCGCTCCTCGGCTGGCTACTATTTGATGTCGCAGAGTTTGGAGCTGAACCAGCGTCACCACGTCATGCACCTGCTGCCGGAGGTTGAATGCGGTCCGAAGGCGTGGACCGTGTTGAAGGAGCTGCACGCCCCGACCTCCGTTGTCGCAACGTTGATGCTGGAGAGGGAGCTGTCCGTGTTGCGCCTGAGCGAGGGAGAGCCGGTGCAACCAGTCCTGGACAAGATGCGCGACCTCTACGCGAAGTTGGCGACCGCGGGAATCACCTACCCGGAGCAGACCAAGTGCTTGAAGATGCTCTCGCTGCTGCCAGAATCGTGGCTTCAATTTACGAGCGGATTGAGCCTGCCGCAGAACCAGAGCTTGTGGACGCTCGAGTGGGTGCGGACGAAGATTCTGGAGGAGGACTTCCGTCGCCGCCAACTGAGGGGTGGAGACGACGGCAGCAGCGGCTACGGGATGCAAGGGAGCCGACGTGGCAGAGGACGTGGCTTCGGTGGTGCTGGACGCGGTGCAAAGAAAGACGACGACTCCAACAACCAACAAGGAGGTACCGGTTGGGGTCGCGGTGCGAAATCTGGACGTGGGGGCAAGTCGGGTGCTGGTGGCAAAATGAAAGGGAGTTGCTGGTATTGTGAGAAGGAAGGGCACCCCTGGTTTTTGTGCTATAAGAAACCCGATGGATGGACCCCCCAGAATCGTCACCAGGATGGCGGCGCGCGGAGGAACCAGAAAAACGGCGCCAACATGGTCGCTGATTCGTCCGACAACAACCCGAAGGGCAACGGCGGTGCGGAGAAGAAGAAGGAGCGCACCGCGGGCCAATTCTTCCATGTGGGAGACAAGGGGGAGCAAGGAGACGCCTCTGCCAAAGTTGGAGCAGAGCTGCACCCCCTAGACTATTGGGTGTTGGACACAGGCGCTGCTTGGACGATGACGCCGCGCAAGGACCTGCTGGACGAAGTACGAGCTGCACCGATCAATGAAGTGTGCTCCGCCTCTGGACACATGTTGAAGGTGGCTGGTGCGGGACGAGCTGCGTTTAAGGGAGCGGATGGCAAGCCGGTGGTGCTGCACGACGTTCTCTTCGTCCCCGACCTGAAGGCCAACCTTATCTCCCTCCGTAAGCTTGGCAAGGCTGGGGTGAACACCAACACGGATGGGGCACGCACTTATAAGGGGCAGCTGGGCAATCGGGTGCTTTGGGATCTGCACGAGAGCAAGGACGTGTACAGATCTATGTGGCAGCTGCCGGCCCTGGCGTGGCATGGTGGGGGGCAGGCTGGAGAGGGGTCTGCATCCCAGGGGGAGTGCAATGCCGTTGGAGGGGTTGGTGTGAAAGTGTCGGCCAGATCTGGGGAGACAGATTGGGCAACGGCACACCGGCGCTTAGGGCATGTGGCAATGCCTTTGCTGAAGCAGCTGGAGAAGGATGGAGCCGTTAAGGGTCTGAAGCTGAACGGACAGCCACCCGATGACAACTGTGAAATCTGTTTGCTTTCAAAGTTCACCCGTTTCCCTTTCCATAGTGTGGCTGGCAGGAGCAAGAAGCCTTTGGAGCTGGTCCACATGGACTTGGTGGGGCCGCTGCCGGTGCAAGGGCACAAGGGGGAGCGGTATTTTCTTACAATTGTGGATGACTGGAGCAGGCTGATGTGGGCATATCCGCTGAAGCAGAAGGACCACGCCGCCTCCACGATACGGGACGATTGGCTGCCATTCGTGGAGAAGCAGGCGGAGTGTGTAGTGAAGCGGATTAGGACAGACCGGGGTGGTGAGTTCCTTGGAGCTGAAATGATGGCCTGGCTCAAGAAGCAGGGCATCCAGAGAGAGCTGACCACGGCTTATACCCCACAGTCCAATGGTGTAGCAGAACGGGCAAACCGGACCATTCTGGAGACAGCTAGGGCGCTGCTCATAGAATCTGGGCTGAGCAATTCTATGTGGCCTCATGCTGTCCGGCACGCCACTGTCGCTAGGAACAGGGTGCTCACCAAGGTTGGGGATGACTCGTGGGTGCCGTTGGAGAGGTGGCTTGGGAGGAAGCCGCCGGTGGACATGCTGAGGGTGTTCGGTTGCATGGCAGTCGCCCACGTCCCCAAGACCTACCGCAGTAAGTTGGGGGCGAGTGCAATCTGGTGTGTGCATTTGGGGCTGGCTGCTGAGAGCAAGGGATGGCTGCTGTGGGAACCATCCAAGGGTGTGTTGTTTGACAGCAGGGATGTGAAATTCATTGAGGGCATGATGTATGGGAGCTGGGAGAAACAGCCGGAGGCAAGGGTGTCCCAGCAGATGGAGCAGATCACCATGCAGCTGGACCTGACTCCTAGTGTGTGGGAGGAGGGAGAGGAGGCAGCTGCTGGAAATGGTGATGGAGAGAAGGTACAGGAGGCATCTGCTGGTGGAGAAAATGGTGTGGAAACTGGCGGCAGCACTAGTGGAGCTGCTGGACCCGAGGGAGGAGAGAAGCAGCAGGGAAAAACTAAGAAGCCGAAGGGTGTCGTTATGAAGGGATGGGAGACACCCGTCTCCAGGCCAGGACGTACCCGTATGGCTACTAAGAAGCTGACTGCAGGAACTGATGCAGCAGAGCAGCAGCTAGGGACCGAAGAGGCATTGCTGATTCTACCTCATGGCTATGACCCGGATGAGGAGGATGAGCCTGCGTACTGTTTTCTTGCCCCTGCACCAGAGGAACCAGCTAGCATGGAGGAGGCATTAGCTGGACCAGATAGGGACAAGTGGCTGGCTTCTAGGGATGCTGAGTACCAGAGTCTGCTGGAGAATAGGACATGGGATCTGGTGGTGCTGCCTGATGGGAAGAAAGCGATACAATGCAAGTGGGTGCTGAGGATCAAGACCGATGACAAGGGGCAGGTCACCATCTACAAGAGTAGGCTGGTGGCGAAGGGGTTTATGCAGAAGGAGAAGCAGGACTTCAACGAGATCTTTGCTCCCACTGCCAAACCCCCTACCCTCCGTGTCTTGTTGGCAGATGCAGCTGTTAGTGGGAAATTCATCATTCAGATGGATATTTCAACGGCATTCCTGAATGGGATTTTAGAGGAGGATGTGTACATGACGCAGCCGCCTGGGTATGAGGATGGTACGGGCAGGGTGTGCAAGCTCAACAAGTCCATCTACGGCTTGAAGCAGGCGCCACGCTGCTGGTACCAGAAGTTGGCAGCTGTTTTAGAGGAGATGGGATTCAGGACCAGCAGCTGTGATGAGAGCCTCTTTCTCAAGGGCGAGGGGGAGAAGCTGGTGCTGTTTCTGGTCTATGTGGACGACATTCTTCTCTTCAGCAGCAGCATGAAGGAGATCCAGAAAGTGCAGCAGCAACTGATGGAAAACTTCAAGTGCAAGAACCTTGGGGAGGTAAAGTACTACCTCGGGATGCACGTGGAGAGGGATCCAGATCACAGGTGGTTGAAGCTGCACCAGGAGAAGTTCATCAAGGAGCTGGGGGAGAAGTATGGGATTGAGAATGAGCGCAAGGTTGCAACTCCCCTGCCAGCAGAATTCAAGCTTGTGAAGGCTGTAGAGGATGAAGGGGTTGAAGCTGAAGAGCAGCAGCAATTTCAGTCCTTGGTGGGCAGCCTCTTGTACGCAGCAGTTCACACGAGGCCCGACATCTCTTTCTCGGTTGGGCAGCTGGCTAGGGTGGTGCAGAATCCATCAGAGGAGCAGGTGGATGCAGCTGAGCGTGTGGTGAAGTACCTGAACTCTCACCCAAGCATTGGAGTTCAATACTCCGCATCTGCACAGGTGAAGCAGAAAGGGGTGGAGGTGCTGAAAGAGAAGGGGGAGAGGCTTGGAGAAGGCAAGCTATTTCTCACTTGCTTTACCGATGCTACATGGGCTTCTGAGAAGGAGGATTCCTCATCTGTGGGAGGATACATCTGCGTAGTTGGGGGAGGACCTGTTAGTTGGAGGTCCAAGAAGCAGACGGAGACGGCACTCTCTTCCGTAGAATCAGAGTACATGGCGATGTTCCATGGGGTGAAGGAGGTGATTTGGCTGAGGAGGCTGTTAGAGGAGATTGGCCAGGAGCAGAAAGTTGCTACGCCGCTGTTTTGTGATAGCAAGGGGGCTCTTGGGATGGCCAGAAACGCTGTGCTTCATGGGCTGAACAAGCACATGCGTATCAAGTGGCACTGGCTGCGTAAGGAGGTGAAGAGGGGGACGGTGCATCCGATCTACATCAAGACTCACCAGCAGCCAGCAGACTTTCTCACCAAGAGGCTTGCGGATGAGCCTCATTGGCGTTGTGTGCGCATGAGTGGAATGAGCATGAACTAGCATGGAATGATGGGGATGCAGCCGGCAGGCTGAGGGGGAGTGTGTTGGGTGCAAATTTACATTGCACGACATCCTGCCGTCTGTTTGTACGAGTATGCGTGTGCGAATGCATTTGCGTGTGAATGGTGTGTTCGTGTGTTTGTTTGCTTTCGCATTTTTCGCTTGATGCATTTGCAGGTACTCGCGCAATGTGACCTGCCCCCGCACCAGCCTACTCTTGTAGATGGTGACCTGCCCCTTGTCATCGGTCTTGATCCTCAGCACCCACTTGCATTGTATCGCTTTCTTCCCATCAGGCAGCACCACCAGATCCCATGTCCTATTCTCCAGCAGACTCTGGTACTCAGCATCCCTAGAAGCCAGCCACTTGTCCCTATCTGGTCCAGCTAATGCCTCCTCCATGCTAGCTGGTTCCTCTGGTGCAGGGGCAAGAAAACAGTACGCAGGCTCGTCCTCCTCATCCGGGTCATAGCCATGCGGTAGAATCAGCAATGCCTCTTCGGTCCCTAGCTGCTGCTCTGCTGCATCAGTTCCTGCAGTCAGCTTCTTAGTAGCCATACGGGTACGTCCTGGCCTGAAGACGGGTGTCTCCCATCCCTTCATAACGACACCCTTCGGCTTCTTAGTTTTTCCCTGCTGCTTCTCTCCTCCCTCGGGTCCAGCAGCTCCACTAGTGCTGCCGCCAGTTTCCACACCATTTTCTCCACCAGCAGATGCCTCCTGTACCTTCTCTCCATCACCATTTCCAGCAGCTGCCTCCTCTCCCTCCTCCCACACACTAGGAGTCAGGTCCAGCTGCATGGTGATCTGCTCCATCTGCTGGGACACCCTTGCCTCCGGCTGTTTCTCCCAGCTCCCATACATCATGCCCTCAATGAATTTCACATCCCTGCTGTCAAACAACACACCCTTGGATGGTTCCCACAGCAGCCATCCCTTGCTCTCAGCAGCCAGCCCCAAATGCACACACCAGATTGCACTCGCCCCCAACTTACTGCGGTAGGTCTTGGGGACGTGGGCGACTGCCATGCAGCCAAACACCCTCAGCATATCCACCGGCGGCTTCCTCCCAAGCCACCTCTCCAACGGCACCCACGAGTCATCCCCAACCTTGGTGAGCACCCTGTTCCTAGCGACAGTGGCGTGCCGGACAGCATGAGGCCACATAGAATTGCTCAGCCCAGATTCTATGAGCAGCGCCCTAGCTGTCTCCAGAATGGTCCGGTTTGCCCGTTCTGCTACACCATTGGACTGTGGGGTATAAGCCGTGGTCAGCTCTCTCTGGATGCCCTGCTTCTTGAGCCAGGCCGTCATTTCAGCTCCAAGGAACTCACCACCCCGGTCTGTCCTAATCCGCTTCACTACACACTCCGCCTGCTTCTCCACGAATGGCAGCCAATCGTCCCGTATCGTGGAGGCGGCGTGGTCCTTCTGCTTCAGCGGATACGCCCACATCAGCCTGCTCCAGTCATCCACAATTGTAAGAAAATACCGCTCCCCCTTGTGCCCTTGCACCGGCAGCGGCCCCACCAAGTCCATGTGGACCAGCTCCAAAGGCTTCTTGCTCCTGCCAGCCACACTATGGAAAGGGAAACGGGTGAACTTTGAAAGCAAACAGATTTCACAGTTGTCATCGGGTGGCTGTCCGTTCAGCTTCAGACCCTTAACGGCTCCATCCTTCTCCAGCTGCTTCAGCAAAGGCATTGCCACATGCCCTAAGCGCCGGTGTGCCGTTGCCCAATCTGTCTCCCCAGATCTGGCCGACACTTTCACACCAACCCCTCCAACGGCATTGCACTCCCCCTGGGATGCAGACCCCTCTCCAGCCTGCCCCCCACCATGCCACGCCAGGGCCGGCAGCTGCCACATAGATCTGTACACGTCCTTGCTCTCGTGCAGATCCCAAAGCACCCGATTGCCCAGCTGCCCCTTATAAGTGCGTGCCCCATCCGTGTTGGTGTTCACCCCAGCCTTGCCAAGCTTACGGAGGGAGATAAGGTTGGCCTTCAGGTCGGGGACGAAGAGAACGTCGTGCAGCACCACCGGCTTGCCATCCGCTCCCTTAAACGCAGCTCGTCCCGCACCAGCCACCTTCAACATGTGTCCAGAGGCGGAGCACACTTCATTGATCGGTGCAGCTCGTACTTCGTCCAGCAGGTCCTTGCGCGGCGTCATCGTCCAAGCAGCGCCTGTGTCCAACACCCAATAGTCTAGGGGGTGCAGCTCTGCTCCAACTTTGGCAGAGGCGTCTCCTTGCTCCCCCTTGTCTCCCACATGGAAGAATTGGCCCGCGGTGCGCTCCTTCTTCTTCTCCGCACCGCCGTTGCCCTTCGGGTTGTTGTCGGACGAATCAGCGACCATGTTGGCGCCGTTTTTCTGGTTCCTCCGCGCGCCGCCATCCTGGTGACGATTCTGGGGGGTCCATCCATCGGGTTTCTTATAGCACAAAAACCAGGGATGCCCTTCCTTCTCACAATACCAGCAACTCCCTTTCATTTTGCCACCAGCACCCGACTTGCCCCCACGTCCAGATTTCGCACCGCGACCCCAACTGGTACCTCCTTGTTGGTCGTTGGAGTCGTCGTCTTTCTTTGCACCGCGTCCAGCACCACCGAAGCCACGTCCTCTGCCACGTCGGCTCCCTTGCATCCCGTAGCCGCTGCTGCCGTCGTCTCCACCCCTCAGTTGGCGGCGACGGAAGTCCTCCTCCAGAATCTTCGTCCGCACCCACTCGAGCGTCCACAAGCTCTGGTTCTGCGGCAGGCTCAATCCGCTCGTAAATTGAAGCCACGATTCTGGCAGCAGCGAGAGCATCTTCAAGCACTTGGTCTGCTCCGGGTAGGTGATTCCCGCGGTCGCCAACTTCGCGTAGAGGTCGCGCATCTTGTCCAGGACTGGTTGCACCGGCTCTCCCTCGCTCAGGCGCAACGCGGACAGCTCCCTCTCCAGCATCAACGTTGCGACAACGGAGGTCGGGGCGTGCAGCTCCTTCAACACGGTCCACGCCTTCGGACCGCATTCAACCTCCGGCAGCAGGTGCATGACGTGGTGACGCTGGTTCAGCTCCAAACTCTGCGACATCAAATAGTAGCCAGCCGAGGAGCGCTCGTCCCAATCTTCCTGCAGCGTGGGGTCACTCGGTCTAGGCTCCTCCCCAATCATTAGTTTCAGCAAACCGATCTGACGGAAATATAATTGCATTTTCCAGGCCCAATCATCATAGCCCTCACCATTGAACTTCTCGACGGTGAAATTCTTCAGCACCTCCTTGACAAGCGAGCCCTGGTTTGTTCGCGCTCCCCTTGGCGCTGAAAGACCAGAATCTTGGCTGCCGCTACGATCTTGGGCTGAAGATTCACCAGCTCCCGCCGAGGTGTTGCCCGCCATAGCTACCTATAACGAGGATCACTATAACGCAGCTCTGATACCAGCTTGTTGGTGTAAGGGCCTAATAAACTCAAGCTATTAGGACTTAATCAAACTTAAAACCTCTCCTCGGGGTCACCTCCAAGGGTCCCTGGGTGCCTGGTACAAGACCAGCCCCTATCCTCGGGTCCGAGTTTGTAGAGAGAGGGATCAAGAAGGACTTAGTCAAAACAGCAAGAGTACCTTGAACGTCGCGCAGCGTGCCGTGCAGACCGTCGGTCGGATTAAGCCGAGAATTCGCTATATCGAAGCTCGCTCCAAGAGCTTTAAAATGAGCCAAGTTGCCTCGCGAAAAGTTCTGCCATTACTAAGTTATGGCTCGGACAGCGTTTGCCTAGCGTTGGAGTGCTAGCATACTAGCGTTGACTCGGGTAGCATTCCGCCGTCGAACCGCGTAGAAACGAAATTCCAGCGAGGAAGGAATTCACATGAATCAATTTGACTATATTCAGGTACAAACAGAGAAGGATTAAATAGTTCTAGCTAGCAAGGACCTTGGGAATCAACCTGGGAACAACCAGGGATGATCCCAAATAATTCCAAGCAACAAAACCAACCAGGCTGGACAAAATAGCAGGTGGTAGGTTGGTAAACAACCTCTGGTTCTGTTTTTCCAACCTGGGAAAACAACAACCAGGTTCAGGTTCTAAAAACAGAACCTGTTTTGTCTTTGCCCAACCAGCCAAATGCTGGTTCCGCTGGTTTCCCCTGGCCTTGTAGCATGCAGATACAGACAAACAACATCCAACCTTCACCTAAATTGTACCCCTATAGTGCCTTCCCTGCTACACTATAGTTAACCAAACAAAACAGTACAATTCCGAGTTGGATAGAACTGAATCTGCGCAATCAACTCAACCGAACTGCAAAGCTTCCATCTTGGGTTCCTTTGCGAGCTCGTCCTTTCTGCTTGCACTGTTCATAGCGCATACAATGTTGTGCCGAAGCGCACATTGCGCGAGTACCTGCAAATGCATCAAGCGAAAAATGCGAAAGCAAACAAACACACGAACACACCATTCACACGCAAATGCATTCGCACACGCATACTCGTACAAACAGACGGCAGGATGTCGTGCAATGTGCATTTGCACCCAACACCTGGATATAGTCAATTGATTCAAGCGGATTCCTTTCTTGCTGCCCGAGTCAACGCTAGTACGCTAGCACTCCAACGCTAGGCAAACGCTGTCCGAGCCATAACTTCGTAATGGCAGAACCTTTCGTGAGACAACTTGGCTTATTTCAAAGCTCTTGGAGCGAGCTTCGATATAGTGAATTCTCAGCTTAATCCGATCGATGGTTTGCACAGCACCCTGCGCGACGAACCCTGGTTATTTTGGCCAAGTCATTCTTGACTCCTCTCTCTACAAACTCGGACTTGAGGGTAGGGGCTGGTCTTGTACCAGGCACCCAAGGACCCTTGGAGGTGACCCTGAGGAGAGGTTTTAAGTTTGATAAAGTCTTAATAGCTTGAGTTTATTAGGCCCTTACACCAACATGTTGTCCGTGTGTATATGATAGGTCATGATGTTGAGGGTGTGTGTTGTATCAATAGCGGGTTATCTCTAGGCGCGTGTTAATGCGGCCGTTTGTGTCTCGCGCGCGGTTTCTTTTTTGTCGTATGTCCCATGCAGGGTTTCTATTTTGTTTTGTGTCGAACGTTCAGCGTGTCGCAGGTGTGTGCAGCAGACCCATCAAGAACTCAAGGATGAGTTTGTGATGAAGAACCCGAGCCTTGGTTTCAAGCTTCATATGATTTCGAAGCTCGCCAAAAAAGGGGTCCACCTCAAGATATTGAAAATTGTTACATTACAAAGTGTAGTGTCACAAATTCAGTTGGTGTAGGCCCTTGTGAAGGGTAGTTTCGAGACCCTTCTTGGTTAGGGACAGTGTGGCACTGTTCCCCATCACTGTACCTCGGCTCTTGGGGTTTGTAGGAGCTGGGAGTCATTCCCAACTCGTAACCCAACTCGTATCTCTTCCTAGTTGTTCGTAATTGTGTGTTCTAAGACTATGTTGCTGCCATAGTGCCGTTTGTTCAAACCGACGTTGTGTCGTCAACTCTTGATGAAATCGTGCGATCTAAATTGCCTAGTCTAGCAACGTCAAGACGCTCTATGACCAGACCGCTATAAATGTTTAAAGCCGTTGTGCAGAAATCTGACTGCGCACTCTATCTTTCGTTTTAGGCACATTTGAGCCTATTGTGACTATAACAAAAATGGCACTGGTGGCAGCTCTAGTGGAGCTGCTGGATCCGAGCTAGGATAGCCGAAGGGTATCGTTTTGAAGGGATGGGAGACACCAGTCTCCAGGCCAGGACGTACCCGTATGGCTACTAAGAAGTTGACTGCAGGATCAAGTGTAGCAGAGAAGCAGCTTGGGACCGAGGATGCAATGCTGATTCTACCTCATGGCTATGACCCGGATGAGGAGGATGAACCTGCCTACTGTTTTCTTGCCCCTGCACCAAAGGAACCAGCTAGCATGGAGGAAGCATTAGCTGGACCAGATAGGGAGAAGTGGCTGGCTTCTAGGGATGCTGAGTACCAGAGCCTGCTAGAGAATGGGACATGGGATCTGGTGGTGCTGCCCGAGGGAAAGAAAGCCGTACAGTGAAAGTGGGTGCTAAGGATCAATACCATCTACAAGAGTAGGCTCGTGCTAAGGATGAAGAATCTTCCTTCTCAGCAGCCTCTTTCTCAAGGGGGAGTGGAGGAGCTGGTGCTGTTTCTGGTCTATGTGGACGACATTCTTCTCTTTAGCAGCAGCATGAAAGAGATCCAGAAAGTGCAGCAGCAGCTGATGGAGAACTTCAAGTGCAAGAACCTTGGAGAGGTAAAGTACTACCTCGGGATGCACGTGGAAAAGGATCCGGATCACATGTGGTTGAAGCTGCACCAGGAGAAGTTTGTAAAGGAGCTGGGGGAGAAATATGGGATTGAGAATGAGCGCAAGGTTGCAACTTCCCTGCCAGCAGAATTCAAGCTTGTGAAGGCTGCAGAGGATGAAGTTGTTGAAGCCGAGGAGCAGCAACAATTCTAGTCCTTAGTGGGCTGCCTCTTGTATGCAGCTGTTCACACGAGGCCCGATATCTCTTTCTCGGTTGGGCAGCTGGCTAGGGTGGTGCAGAATCCATCAGAGGAGCAGGTGGATGCAGCTGAGCGTGTGGTGAAGTATTTGAACTCTCACCCAAGCATTGGAGTCCAATACTCCGCATCTGCACAGGTGAAGCAGAAAGGGGTTGAGGTGCTGAAGGAGAAGGGGGAGAGGCTTGGAGAAGGCAAGCTCTTTCTCACTTGCTTTACCGATGCTACTTGGGCTTCTGAGAAGGAAGATTCTTCATCTGTGAAAAGATACATCTGCGTAGTTGGGGGAGGACCTGTTAGTTGGAGGTCCAAGAAGCAGATTGAGACGTCCCTCTCCTCTGTGGAATCAGAGTACATGGCGATGTTCCACGGGGTGAAGGAGGTGATTTGGCTGAGGAGGCTGTTAGAGGAGATTGGTCAGGAGCAGAAGGTTGCTACGCCGCTGTTTTGTGATAGCAAGGGGGCTCTTGGGATGGCCAGGAACGCTGTGCTTCATAGGCTGAACAAGCACATGTGTATCAAGTGGCACTGGCTGCGTAAGGAGGTGAAGAGGGGGACAGTGAATCCAATCTACATCAGGACTCACCAGCAGACTTTCTCACCAACGAGCCTCATTGGTGTTGTGTGCGCATGAGTGGAAAAAGCATGAAATAGCATAGAATGATGAAAATGCAGCCGGCAGGCTGAGGCGGAATGTGTTTGGTGCAAATTTACATTGTACGACATCCTGCCGTCTGTTTGTACGAGTACCCATGTGCGAATGCATTTGCGTGTGAATGGTGTGTTCGTGCGTTTGTTTGCTTTCGCAATTTTCGCTTGAAGCATTTGCAGGTACTCGCGCAATGTGCGCTTCGGCACAACAATGTACGCGCTATGAACAGTGCAAGCAGAAAGGACGAGCTCGTAAAGGAACCCAAGATGGAAGCTTTGCAGTTCGGTTAAATTGATTGCGCAGATTCAGTTCTATCCAACTCGAGTCATACTGTTTCGTTTGGTTGACTATAGTATAAAAGGGCAGGCACTATAGAGGTACAATTTAGATGTTGTTTGTCTGTATCTGCATGCTACAAAGCCAGGGGAAACCAGCGGAACCAGCATTTGGCTGATTGGGCAAAGACGAAACAGGTTCTGTTTTTAGAACCTGAACCTGGTTGTTGTTTTCCCAGGTTGGAAAAACAGAACATGAGGTTGTTTACCAACCTACCACCTGCTATATTGTCCAGCCAGGTTGGTTCTGTTGCTTGGAAATATTTGGGATCATCCCTGGTTGTTCCCAGCTTGATTCCCAAGGTCCTTGCGAGCTAGAACTATATATTCCTTCTCTGTTTGTACCTAGAGATAGTCAATTAATTAGAGCACATTCCTCCTTTGCTGAAATTTCGTTTCTACGTGGTTCGACGGCGGAATGCTACACGAGTCAACGCTAGTACGCTAGCACTCCAACGCTAGGCAAACGCTGTCCGAGCCATAATATCGTAATGTCGTAACTTTTTGCGAGGCAACTTGGCTCATTTTAAAGCTCTTAGAGCGAGCTTCGATATAGCGAATTCCCAGCTTAATCCGATCGACGGTCTGCACAGCACGCTGCGCGACGTTCAAGGTACTCTCGTTATTTTGGCTAAGTCATTCTTGGTTCCTCTCTCTACAAACTCGGACCCGAGGATAGGGGCTGGTCTTGTACCAAGCACCCAAGGACCCTTGGAGGTGATCCCGAGGAGAGGTATTAAGTTTGATTAAGTCCTAATAGCTTGAGTTTATTAGGCCCTTGCACCAACAGTAACTATAGAACCTAGTGGCTGGTGTCGTCTTTACAAGCTAGGCGCGTAACTCTTCAACTATAAAATCGAGTCGCTCAGTTTGTCCGCCAGTGTGGGGGTGGTACGATGAAGACATTGCAAGCTTTGTACCCATGAGGTCCCTCTAGAACTTGTGCATTTTCGGTCTATTCTGAGATGCGTGTAGCAAGGATGACGTGGATAGTGATGATTCAGTCAAAGAAGAGGCGAGCAGTTGCTTCAGCAGTAGCCGTGACGTTAGTCGGATTGAAATGTCCCATTTTGGAAAACTTATCAATCACCACAAGTATAGCGTTACACCCTCGGGAGGCCGAAGGAAGTATAAATACTTGGCTAACGATTTGCCATGGCTGCTTCGGGTACGGGTAGAGGCTGAAGTAACCCTGCTTTTTTCTGCTTGCTACTCTTCATCCGCTGGAACCTGTAGCAAGAGGTGACAAACTGCTGCACATCTTATGCCATCTGGGGCCAGTATTAATACGTTTCTCATCCCTCTTAGTCTCGTTGCTCCCAAAATATCTCGCTTATGCTACATCATGAAACTCGTCCAGTAAGATCTGTCAGAACTGTACCCTTCCTTACATGTCTTTCTCCCACTGTAACAGCTTCTGTTTCTCTGCTGTAGTGATCTGTGCATCAATGGAGTACCCATGTTAGAATAGATTCTTAAGCAGAGGAATAATCCCGTCGAACTGGATGTCTGCTACATGACCGGGTAATTTTGACCCCCTTTCGAAAATACATCCACAACATGATGGCCTTGACTATCGCTGAGGCTTCCTTGTCATGAATACTGTAGTTTAGTTCAGCTCCGTGTAGCTTCTTACTTAGGTAGGCGATGGGTTGCAAATTGCGTCCGTGATCCTGCATCGCCACTGCTCTAACTGGTTAATCACTAGTGTCTGCTTCCATCACATAATCTTTGTCTGTATCCGGTAGGATGAGGGTTGGCGCCATAGTCAGTGCTATTTGTAGCTACTCCATGGCTTGATGAGTATCCCATATTTAGGGCGTATCCTTAGCTGCTATCTTAGCATATTGTGGCACGAACCCGTTGAAGTAGTTGGCGAAGCTTAGGAGCTGCTGCAATTCTTTCACGTTCTCAGGAACATTCTACGTCTTGACGGCTTCGATTTTCCGTGGGTCCATGTGTACGCTCTCAACACTTAGGGCCCGAGAAACTGTACCTTCTTCAGGGCAATGTCGCTATTCGACAGAATCACGTAGAATTTGTTCTTGTGTAGGATTTCGACGACTTTCCATAGACGCTCTACGTGCCTCTTCATGTTGTATAAGTAGATAAGAATGTCGTCCAGGTACACCACAACGGCCCGCAGCGGCCATAGGATCTGATTCATCTCAGCTTGAAATATTGCTGGTTCGAACGTCATCACCAAGTACTTGCAAGAGCCGTACCTAATATAAAACGCCATCTTGTGGATCGTATTGTCTGTCATTTTAATATATCAGTGTTCCGACCGGAGGGCCATCTTCGAAAAGGCTATTGCACCACACAGTTGGTTTAGAAGATCGTCTACGTGCGGTATGGGTATTTGTTCTTAATTGTCTGTTTGTTCAGTGCCCAGCAGTCGATGCACATCCGCAAGCTACCGTCTTGTTTCTACCGTCTTGTTTTGGAGTGAGGTGCACTGCAGAGGGAGATGGATGGGCAGATCAGTTATCTGTCAAGTAGGTATTCGATATGTTTCCTCATGTCAGTCAGTACGGTCGGACTACGACGGTATAGTGCTCGTGAGACGGGTTTTGCACCTGGTTCCTCCACGATCTCGTGCTCGTGGGTGCGCGCTGGAGGTACTCCTCCAGGCATGTCGTCTGGTATGATGTCTTTGTATTGCTCCAACACCTCTTGTACTGCTACAGGCAGCTCCGAGTTCAGCTTCTCCTCTTTTGCTGCTGCCATAATCATTGCTAAGTATTTCACGTTACTCTTGTTCACCGTCCGTTCGAACCGTGCAAGTGTCGTTTCAGGAAAATCCATTGAATCCATCCAGCTTCGCAGCTCCACACGTTTCCCGGAGTTGTAGATGCACACCTTCGGGTTGACCCAGTCAATCTTTGGGTTGAATCGCTTCAATAAATCTAACCCTTTGATGTTCGTGATCGGCAACGTCGGCTTCCATCTCAACGCACCTATGTGCAGCTGCAGTGATGCGTTACTGTAGATGGGAATCTTTGTACCGTCCACCATCGTTGCAAAAAACTAGGTCTCTTCCGAAGATTTTCCAACTGTCTCGAACGTCCCACGGTGGCACACCGAGTAGACACACCATTGTCCACTAGTGCCTGGAGGCGTTGTCCTTTGCATAACACCTCGAAAAATAGTGGTTTCTGCTGCACTGAGTAGCCAAAGATAGTCTTGTTAATAGGATCATTGGGTACATCAAAATAAATACCATCCCTATGTCTTACAATTGACACAGCTTACAACTTCACCTGGGGGATAGGAAGATTTATCCGAGGCTTGAATATTTTCTCCTGGGCCTGGATTTTCCGTCTAAGCATTTGCAGCTATGTAAGCTTCACCGGGAAATGGAGAGCCTTAACATTCTTTTGCAGGGAGAAAATATTAACTTCACGGAACTCACGATCCTTTTCAACGCTTCGGAGTACTTTGCCCAATTTCTGAAGTACCTGAATAATTTCTAAAGGCTTTTTCTTGGCCTCTAATTCTCCCAAAAAAAAATCTAAGGCTTGAAAACCACGAGAAATTCTTTATTGGGTTATCTTTATAGTATATTTTAAACAAATTCTTATTTTTGTGGGTGTTCTGCTGGGGTTTCCCGGTTGGTGCAGAGTCTTGTTTTGCGAAGTCTCATTTTTTTCTCAGCGAATTCCCTTGGTGCCGGCCAGTTGTGATGTCTTAAATTTGTGCCATCATTTTCTCCCACTCTAAATCGCTACATCGTCACATTTATGCCTTTTTTCCTGATCTTTTCACACTCGCCAGGCCGAATCGCAGCTACTAACGAACCTGTTTTTTTACTTCAGAGGTGCCACACTGTTGTTGCCCAGCATTTTTGGATGTGCATTTTTCATTTTGTAGCATGACAAAATCTGGTGTCCGGCTGCGCCGCAAAATTCGCATTTCTCGGATTTTGCTGGCCGCGGCTTCGCATCGATTCTGTCCATGTCCATCGGTTCGTCGAAAATAGGGGTGCTGATTGCTCCGTGCCAAGAGACCTGTTCGGCACGTGGCGTCGTGTTTCGGGTTGACCAGCGTCAGCGCATCATATCGCTCGGCTGCACAGCGCGAGTTCGATTCTATCGGCTCCAGCGCTGGCATCATGCTCCCCACCCGCGCGTTTGTCTTGGGGCTCTTGGTCTTCGCCGCCATCATCTACTTTTTTTTCACCCGCCACCTCTTGCGCCTATTTTACTCGAGAAGCCCCCCCTTTTTCATCGGCATCCGGATCGTCTATGCCAATGGCCTCTGTCATTGCGACTGCGTTCTCCTCCTTCTAGCAAGCAGAAAAACCCCGCGTCACGGCGATGCTCGCGGTCGCCTCCAACCCTACAAAGTGCATCTCTCTCCCACGGACTACCGCCTCTTGTCATGGCAGCTCCGGAAGGTCGACGTCATCCTCACCGTCGTCGTACACCGTGTCATCCTCGGCGTCATCATATAGCGTGGTGAAGGCAGCCATCGGCAGGCACACGTAGTAGGTTAACCACTCAAGCGGCCTCAGAAAACGGCCTGATCGTCGAAGCTCAGGCTGCTCAGAGTTCACCTCTACCGCATTGCTGTCGATAAACTCCTCTCATCTCGACTTCTCCATTCATCATCACCGGCTTTACTTCCCTTGTCGTCCTGCTGCCAAAGTCGCCGTCACTGCTACTTCTCCCTTGTCGTCGGCTCCCCTGCCGACTGCCTAGTCGCTGGCTCCTTGGTCGGCTTCTCTGCTGGCTGCTCCCCTATCGGCAGCTTCCCTGCCGTCATCTCCTTCACTGACTTAACTGTGGTCGGCGTCACCTCCACCACCTGCTGCTCCCCTGTCTTCGTTGGCTCTGCTTCCACGCTGACTCACTGGATGTCATGTCAACCACCGGCAATGCTACCAGTCAGCGCCTCGGGCGACCTCCCACTCTTCCCAATGTTGCCGGAGGACGGCGTAGAAGTCAGCTCATGCAGGTCGGCAACGAGAGGTGGTAGCAAGGGTAGGAAAAGGTGGAAGGACTTCCTCAGCGTCCTCAACAGCGAGCTCACATATTTCGGCAAGCAATAGAAGTGAAGCCACGGAGGTGTTCATCCTGCATCTGCCTGCATGCCAGCCTGCATCTGCCCCACGCTGGCCTGTGCTTCGACTTTCATTCCTCCAGCGACAATATCTCGTATAACACCACGTCTAACATAGTGACCATCCTGTTGCCAGTAAGGTTGAGGATCTTCCAGCCCTTGCTCTCCTCCGACACACCGAGGTGAAGGCCCTGCCGGGCCTTCGCCTTCAGCTTTCCAACGCGCTAGCTAGGGCGTCGTTGACATACACCTATGCCTCACAGCTGGAACTGGGGACGGTCGACGCCCGATTCGACCTCCACAAAACAGCTCCGGTTCCAAGGCTGAAGCAGTAGCCCTATCTAAACCGCAGCGACTCTACGCCGTCGGCCCACGACGAGTCAGAGAAACCTGTTAGTGTAAATGGCTGCTTTCCTCCAAAGACAAGTCACATGCCTGATGTATTCGCCACATACTTCGCCACCCTCTTAGCAGCGTACCAGTGGGAAGGTTGTTGTCTTCTGGCGTAACAAAACGTGCAAGGACGCTAAGAGGATAAAATATGTCTATGCGAGTGCAGCTCATCAGGTATATGAGACAACCCACCAGCTTAGGATATGGACCATTGGACTCAAATGGCTCGTCCGAAGGTGGAGCCGTGAGCCTCTGATCCACAGCAAGATGCAGATCTGCTCGTGCAGGCCCCCCTGTAGGAACACTGTGGAGAAGTCCAAGGAGTGCAACCCGAAGTCACACCGAGCTGCGATATGCAGCAACATGCGAAAAGGTGGTCATCTTCGAGGTGGGAGCAAAGGTCTGGAAGTAGTCTACCCCCTCTTTCTGACTGAAGCATCTAGCCACATAGCGCGCCTTCAACATCGGTGGTGATCCAGGCGGCCGCTTCACCCTGTAGAACCACATGCCACTGACGACGTTCGTTCCAGGTGGTGGGCGGCATCAACATAGGTGCCTGTGGACCTATAAGATGCCATCTCTGCCTCCTTTGCTGCTATCCAGTACAAAGCTTAGGGTCCCAAGACCGCTTCCTCGTGAGTGCGAGGGTTCACGATGTTAAGAGCGTCTGAATCCCTGTCAGGGGCATGCAGCATGGTGCAGAGATGAGAAACATGATCGTAAGGAAACCAACCTCGAACTACCTATCCCCGGGGACCTTTAGGGAAAAGAAGAAAGCACCTCCAGAGGACAGAGCAGGGCCACTCACCAGGCGAGCGGCGTAGTCAAGGAGATAGACAACGAGGGAGCACTTGAGTGAGTCATCAACGTGAGAGGAAAGGAGGTAGTCGGACAATGGGTCGTGAAGCACAGTGAGGGTCGACTCAGTAGGCTATGGAAGGACAAGAGGAGGTGGAACACGAGAGCGGAGACAATGTGAAACGGTTCATCTGCACGGTAACCGGACCGACGGGGCTTTGGAGACACAGCACGACTTAGGGAACGTCGACTCCACGGGGACGAGGAAAGGGTCTTAACAGGGGGAACATGAGGGAACGGTATAGGACCACGAACCAAGCGTGCAGATGCAGGACTTCCGCGCTACCCTTTCCTGCAGCGGCCACGATCCCCCCTCTACTCTCTCACGCTGTGTCTGTAATTGCACTTGCTGCTGCGAGCAAGACTCCTGCACTACTGCGACTCCTCCTCTACTCTCTCCTCCATGACTGTAACTGTTGGTGGAAGGGCCTAACAAACTCAAGCAACTAAGACGCAATTCAAACTTAAGCCTCTCCTCGAGGTCACCTCCAAGGGTCCCTGGGTGCCTGGTACAAGACCAGCCCCTATCCTCGGGTCCGAGTTTGTAGAGAGAGGGATAAGAAGAACGCAATCAAAATAGCGAGAGTACCTTGAACGTCGCGCAGCGTGCCGTGCAGACCGTCGACCTAATTTAGCTGAGAATTCGCTATATTGAAGCTCGCTCCAAGAGCTTTAAAATGAGCCAAGTTGCCTCGCGAAAAGTTCTGCCATTACGAAGTTATGGCTCGGACAGCGTTTGCCTAGCGAAAGAGTGCTAGCATACTAGCGTTGACTCGGGTAGCATTAAGCCATTGAACCGCGTAGAGAACGTAATTCCAGTAAGGAAGGAATCCGCTTGAATCAATTAATTATATCCAGGTACAAACAGAGAAGGAATAAATAGCTATAGCTAGCAAGGGCCTTGGGAATCAACCTGGGAACAACCAGGGATGATCCCAAATAATTCCAAGCAACAAAACCAACCTGGCTGGACAAAATAGCAGGTGGTAGGTTAGTAAACAACCTCTGGTTCACTTAACCTGTTTTGTCTTTGCCCAATCAGCCAAATGCTGGTCCTGCTTGTGTCCCCTGGCCTTGTAGCATGCAGATACAGACAAACAATATCCAACCTTCACCTAAATTGTACCCCTATAGTGCATTTTCTGCTGCACAATAGTCCACCAAACAATACAATACAATTTCAAGTTGGATAGAACTGAATCTGCGCAATCAATTAAACCGAACTGCAAAGCTTCCATCCTGGGTTCCTTTGCGAGCTCGTCCTTTCTGCTTGCACTGTTCATAGCGCGTACAATATTGTGCCGAAGCGCACATTGCGCGAGTACTTGCAAATGCATCAAGCGAAAATAGCAAAAGCAAACAAACACACGAACACACCATTCATACGCAAATGCATTCGCACACACATACTCGTACAAACAGACGGCAGGATGTCGTGCAAAGTGAATTTGCACCCAACATACTCCCCTTCAGCCTGCTGGCTGCATTTCCATCATTCCATGCTAGTTTATGCGCATTCTACTCATGCGCACACAACGCCAATGAGGCTCATCCGCAAGCCTCTTGGTGAGAAAGTCTGCTGGCTGCTGGTGAGTCTTGATGTAGATCGGATTCACAGTCCCCCTCTTCACCTCCTTACGCAGCCAGTGCCACTTGATACGCATGTGCTTGTTCAGCCCGTGAAGCACAGCGTTCCTGGCCATCCCAAGAGCCCCCTTGCTATCACAAAACAGCAGCGTAGCAACCTTCTGCTCCTGGCCAATCTCCTTTTACAGCCTCCTCAGCCAAATCACCTCCTTCACCCCATGGAACATTGCCATGTACTCTGATTCCACGGAAGAGAGTGCCGTCTCTGTCTGCTTCTTGGACCTCCAACTAACAGGTCCACCCCCAACTACGCAGATGTATCCTCCCACAGATGAGGAATCCTCCTTCTCAGAAGCCCAAGTAGCATCGGTAAAGCAAGTAAGGAAGAGCTTGCGTTCTCCAAGCCGCTCACCCTTCTCTTTCAGCACCTCAACCCCTTTCTGCTTCACCTGTGCAGATGCGGAGTATTGAACTCCAATGCTTGGATGAGAGTTCAGGTACTTCACCATACGCTCAGCTGCATCCACCTGCTCCTCTGATGGATTCTGCACCACCCTAGCCAGCTGCCCAACCGAGAAAGAGATATCGGGCCTCGTGTACAAGAGGCAGCCCACTAAGAACTAGAATTGTTGCTGCTCCTCGGCTTCAACAACTTCATCCTCTGCAGCCTTCACAAGCTTGAATTCTGCTGGCAGGGAAGTTGCAACCTTGCGCTCATTCTCAATCCCATATTTCTCCCCCAGCTCCTTTACAAACTTCTCCTGGTGCAGCTTCAACCACATGTGATCCGGATCCTTTTCCACGTGCATCCCGAGGTAGTACTTTACCTCTCCAAGGTTCTTGCACTTGAAGTTCTCCATCAGCTGCTGCTGCACCTTTTGGATCTCTTATATGCTGCTGCTGAAGAGAAGAATGTCGTCCACGTAAACCAGAAACAGCACCAGCTTCTCCCCCTCTCCCTTGAGAAAGAGGCTCTCATCACAGCTGCTGGTCCTGAATCCCATCTCCTCTAAAACAGCTGCCAATTTCTGGTACCAGCAGCGTGGCGCCTGCTTCAAGCCGTAGATGGACTTTTTCAGCTTGCACACCCTGCCCGTACCATCCTCATACCCAGGCGGCTGCGTCATGAACACCTCCTCCTCTAAAATTCCGTTGAGGAATGCCGTTGATATATCCATCTGAATAATGAATTTCCCACTAACGGCTGCATCTACCAAAAAGACACGAAGGGTAGGGGGCTTGGCAGTGGGAGCAAAGATCTCATTGAAGTCCTGCTTCTCCTTCTGCATAAACCCCTTAGCCACCAACCTACTCTTGTAGATGGTGACCTGCCTGTTGTCGCCAGTCTTGAACTTTAGCACCCACTTGCATTGTACCGCTTTCTTTCCCTCAGGCAGCACCACTAGTTCCCAAGTCCCATTCTCCAGCAGGCTCTGGTACTCAGCATCCCTAGAAGCCAGCCACTTGTCCCTATCTGGTCCAGCTAATGCCTCCTCCATGCTAGCTGGTTCCTCTGGTGCAGGGGCAAGAAAACAGTACGCAGGCTCATCCTCCTCATCCGGGTCATAGCCATGAGGTAGAATCAGCATTGCCTCCTCGGTCCTAACCTGCTGCTCCGCTACACCTGATCCTGCAGTCAGCTTCTTAGTAGCCATACGGGTACGTCCTGGCCTAGAGACGGGTGTCTCCCATCCCTTCATAACGACACCCTTCGGCTTCTTAGCTTTCCCCTGCTGCTGCTTTCCTCCCTCGGATCCAGCAGCTTCACTAGTGCTACCGCCAGTCTCCACACCATTTTCTCCACCAGCAGGTGCCTCCTGTACTCCCTCCTCCCACACACTAGGAGTCAGGTCCAGCTGCATGGTGATCTGCTCTATCTGCTGGGATACCCTTGCATCTGGCTGTTTCTCCCAGCTCCCATACATCATGCCCTCAATGAATTTCACATCCCTGCTGTCAAACAACACACCCTTGGATGGTTCCCACAGCAGCCATCCCTTACTCTCAGCAGCCAGCCCCAAATGCACACACCAGATTGCACTCGCCCCCAACTTACTGCGGTAGGTCTTGGGGACGTGGGCGATTGCCATGCAGCCAAAAACCCTCAGCATGTCCACCGGCGGCTTCCTCCCAAGCCACCTCTCCAATGGCACCCACGAGTCATCACCAACCTTGGTGAGCACCCTGTTCCTAGCGACGGTAGCGTGCCGGACAGCGTGAGGCCACATGGAGTTGCCAAGCCCAGATTCTATGAGCAGCGCCTTAGCTGTCTCTAGAAGTGTCCGGTTCGCCCGTTCTGCTATACGGTTGGACTGCGGGGTCTAAGCCGTTGTCAGCTCCCTCTGGATGCCCTGCTTCTTGAGCCAGGCCGTCATCGCAACTCCAAGGAACTCACCACCCCGGTCTGTCCTAATCCTCTTGAGTACACACTCCGCCTGCTTTTCCACGAACGGCAGCCAATCATCCCGTATCGTAGAGGCGGCGTGGTCCTTCTGCTTCAGTGGATACGCCCACATCAGCCTGCTCCAGTCATCCACAATTGTAAGGAAATACCGCTCCCCCTTGTGCCCTTGCACTGGCAGCGGCCCCACCAAGTCCATGTGGACCAGCTCCAGCGGCTTCTTGCTCCTGCCAGCCACACTATGGAAGGGGAAACGGGTAAACTTTGAGAGCAAATAGAGTTCACAGTTATCATCGGGTGGCTGTCCGTTCAGCTTCAGACCCTTAACAGCTCCATCCTTCTCCAGCTGCTTCAGCAAAGGCCACATGCCCCAAGCGTCGGTGTGCCGTTGCCCAATCCGTCTCCCCAGATCTGGCTGACCCTTTCACACCAACCCCTCCAACGGCGTTGCACTCCCCCTGGGATGCAGACCCCTCTCCAGCCTGCCCCCCACCGTGCCACGCCAACGCCGGCAGCTGCCACATGGATCTGTACACGTCCTTACTCTTATGCAGATCCAAAAGCACCCAATTTCCCAGCTGCCCCTTGTACGTGCGAGCCCCATCCGTGTTGGTGTTCACCCCAATCTTGCCAAGCTTACGGAGCGAGATAAGGTTGGCCTTTAGTTCGGGGACGAGGAGAACGTCGTGCAGCACCACCGGCTTGTCATCCGCTCCCTTAATCGCAGCTCGTCCCGCACCAGCCACCTTCAACATGTGTCCAGAGGCGGAGCACACTTCATTGATTGGTGCAGCGCGTACGTTGTCCAGCAGGTCCTTGCGCGGCGTCATCGTCCAAGCAGCACCCGTGTCCAACACCCAAAAGTCAAGGGGATGCAGCTCTACTCCAACCTTGGCAGATGCGTCTCCTTGCTCCCCCTTGTCTCCCACATGAAAGAATTTGCCTGCGGAGCGCTCCTTCTTCTTCTCCGCACCGCCGTTGCCCTTCGGGTTGTTGTCAGACGAATCAGCGACCATGTTGGCGCCGTTTTTCTGGTTCCTCCGCGCGCCGCCATCCTGGTGACGATTCTGGGGGGTCCATCCATCGGGTTTCTTATAGCACAAAAACCAGGGGTGCCCCTCCTTCTCACAATACCAGCAACTCCCTTTCATTTTGCCACCAGCACCCGACTTGCCCCCACGTCCAGATTTTGCACCGCGACCCCAATCGGTACATCCCTGTTGGTCGTTGGAATCGTCGTCCTTCTTTGCACCACGTCCAGCACCACCGAAGCCACATCCTCTGCCACGTCGGCTCCCTTGCATCCCATAGCCGCTGCTGCCGTCGTCTCCACCCCTCAGTTGGCGGCGACGGAAGTCCTCCTCCAGAATCTTCGTCCGCACCCACTCGAGCATCCACAAGCTCTGGTTCTGCGGCAGGCTCAATCCGCTCGTAAATTGAAGCCACGATTCTGGCAGCAGCGAGAGCATCTTCAGGCACTTGGTCTGCTCCGGGTAGGTGATTCTCGCAATCGCCAGCTTCGCGTAAAGATCACGTATCTTGTCCAAGATGGGTTGCACCGGCTCTCCCTCGCTCAGGCGCAACGCGGACAGCTCCCTCTCCATCATGAGCGTCGCAGCGACGGAGGTAGGGGCGTGCAGCTCCTTCAACACGGTCCATGCCTTCGGACCGCACTCAACCTCCGGCAGCAGGTGCATGACGTGGTGACGCTGGTTCAGCTCCAAACTCTGCGACATCAAGTAGTAGCCATCCGAAGCGCGCTCGTCCCAATCTTCCTGAAGGGCGGGGTCACTTGGTCTAGGCTCCTCCCCAATCATTAGTTTCAGCAAACCGATCTGACGGAAATAGAGTTGCATTTTCCAGGCCCAATCATCATAGCCCTCACCATTGAACTTCTCGACGGTGAAGTTTTTCAGCACCTCCGTAATAAAGCGAGCCCTGGCTTGTTTGCGCTCCCCTTGGCGCCGAAACACCAGAATCTTGGCTGCCGCTACGATCTTGGGCTGAAGATTCACCAGCTCCCACCGAGGTGTTGCCCGCCATAGCTACCTATAACGAGGATCACTATAGCGCAGCTCTGATACCAGCTTGTTGGTGTAAGGGCCTAATAAACTCAAGCTAATAGGACTTAATGAAACTGAACACCTCTCATCGGGGTCACCTCTTAGGGTCTTTGGGTGCATGGTACAAGACCAGCCCCTATCCTCGGGTCCGAGTTTGTAGAGATAGGAATAAGAAGAACGCAATCAAAATAGCGAGAGTACCTTGAACGTCGTGCAGCGTGCCGTGCAGACCGTCGGTTGACCGGATTTAGCTCGCTATATCGAAGCTCGCTCCAAGAGCTTTAAAATAAGCCAAGTTTCCTCGCGAAAAGTTCTGCCATTACGAAGTTATGGCTCGGACAGCGTTTGCCTAGCGTTGGAGTGCTAGCGTACTAGCGTTGACTCGAGCAGCATTACGCCGTTGAACCGCGTAGAGAACGAAATTTCAGCAAGGAAGGAAACCGCTTGAATCAATTGACTATATTCAGAGAAGGAATAAATAGTTCTAGCTAGCAAGGGCCTTGGGAATCAACCTGGGAACAACCAGGGATGATCCCAAATATTTCCAAGCAACAGAACCAACCTGTCTTTCCAGGTGACAGGTGGTAGGTTGGTAAACAACCTCTGGTTCTGTTTTTCCAACTTGGGAAAACAACAACCAGGTTCAGGTTCTAAAAACAGAACCTGTTTTGTCTTTGCCCAACCAGCCAAATGCTGGTTCCGCTGGTATCCCACGGCCTAGTAGCATGCAGATACAGATAAACAACATCCAACCTTCACCTAAATTGTACCCCTATAGTGCCTGCCTTGCTACACTATAGTCAACCAAACAATACAGTACAATTTCGAGTTGGATAGAACTGAATCTACGCAATCAACTCAACCGAACTGCAAAGCTTCCATCTTGGGTTCCTTTGCGAGCTCGTCCTTTCTGCTTGCACTGTTCATAGCGCGTACAATGTTGTGCCGAAGCGCACATTGCGCGAGTACCTGCAAATGCTTTAAGCGAAAATTGCGAAAGCAAACAAAAACACGAACACACCAATCACACGCAAATGCATTTGCAAACGCATACCCGTACAAACAGACGGCAGGATGTCGTGCAATGTGAATTTGCACCCAATGGGTGGAGTATGTAGTGAAGCGGATTAGGACAGACCGAGGTGGTGAGTTCCTTGGAGCTGAAATGGCGGCCTGGCTCAAGAAGCAGGGCATCCAGAGGGAGCTGACCACGGCTTATACCCCACAGTCCAACGGTGTAGCAGAACGGGCGAACCGGACCATTTTAGAGATAGCTAGGGCGCTGCTCATAGAATCTGGGCTTGGCAACTCCATGTGGCCCCACGCTGTTCGGCACGCTACCGTCGCTAGGAACAGGGTGCTCACCAAGGTTGGGGATGACTCGTGGGTGCTGTTGGAGAGGTGGCTTGGGAGGAAGCCGCCGGTGGACATGCTGAGGGTCGGCTGCATGGCAGTCGCCCACGTCCCCAAGACCTACCGCAGTAAGTTGGGGGCAAGTGCAATCTGGTGTGTGGAATTGGGTCTGGCTGCTGAGAGCAAGGGATGGCTGCTGTGGGAACCAGGGTGTGTTGTTTGACAGCAGGGATGTGAAGTCTTTTGAGGGCTTGATGTATGGGAGCTGGGAGAAACAGCTGGAGGCAAGGGTGTCCCAGCAGATGGAGCAGATCACCATGCAGCTGGACCTGACTCCTAGTGTGTGGGAGGAGGAAGAGGAGGCAGCTGGGGGGGTGGTGATATAGAGAAGGTACATGAGGCACCTGCTGATGGAGGAGAGGTTAGTGATAGCACTGGTGAAGCTGCTGGATCTGAAAGAGGAGAGCAGCAGCAGAGCAAAGGTAAGGTGCCTAAGCTACCGCAAAGGAGGAAGCCGAAGGGTGTCGTTATGAAGGGGTGGGAAACACCCGTCTCTAGGCCAGGGCGCACCCGCATGGCAACAATGAAGCTGATTTTACCTCATGGCTATAACCCGGATGAGGAGGATGAGCCTGCATACTGTTTTCTTGCCCCTGCACCAGAGGAACCAGCTAGCATGGAGGAGGCATTAGCTGGACCAGATAGGGACAAGTGGCTGGCTTCTAGGGATGCAGAGTACCAGAGCCTGCTAGAGAATGGAACATGGGATCTGGTAGAGCTGCCGGAGGGGACGAAAGCAGTACAATGCAAGTGGGTGCTGAGGATTAAGACCGATGACAAGGGGCAAATCAATATCTACAAGATTAGGCTGGTGGCTAAGGGGTTTATGCAGAAGGAGAAGCAGGACTTCAATGAGATCTTTGCTCCCACTGCCAAACCCCCTACCCTCCGTGTCTTGTTGGCAGATGCAGCCGTTAGTGGGAAATTCATCATTCAGATCGACATATCGACGGCATTCCTCAATGGGATTTTAGAGGAGGATGTGTACATGACGCAGCCGCCTGGGTATGAGGATGGTACGGGCAGGGTGTGCAAGCTGAAAAAGTCAATCTACGGCTTGAAGCAGGCGCCACGCTGCTGGTACTAGAAGGTGGCAGCTGTTTTAGAGGAGATGGGATTCAGGACCAGCAGCTGTGATGAGAGCCTCTTTCTCAAGAGGGAGGGGGAGAAGCTGGTGCTGTTTCTGGTCTACGTGGACGACATTCTTCTTTTCAGCAGCAGCATATAAGAGATCCAGGAAGTGCAGCAGCAGCTGATGGAGAACTTCAAGTGCAAGAACCTTGGGGAGGTAAAGTACTACCTCGGGATGCACATGGAGAGGGATCTGGATCACAGGTGGTTGAAGCTGCATCAGGAGAAGTTCATCAAGGAGCTGGGGGAGAAGTATGGGATTGAGAATGAGCACAAGGTTGCAACTCCCCTGCCAGCAGAATTCAAGCTTGTGAAGGCTGCAGAGGATGAAGGGGTTGAAGCCGAGGAGCAGCAGAAATTTCAGTCATTGTTGGGCAGCCTCTTGTATGCAGCTGTTCACACGAGGCCTGACATCTCTTTCTCGGTTGGGCAGCTGGCCAGGGTGGTGCAGAATCTATGAGAAGAGCAGGTGGATGCAGCTGAGCGTGTGGTGAAGTATTTGAACTCTCACCCAAGCATTGGAGTTCAATACTCCGCATCTGCACAAGTGAAGCAGAAAGGGGTTGAGGTGCTGAAAGAGAAGGGGGAGAGGCTTGGAGAAGGCAAGCTCTTTCTCACTTGCTTTACCGATGCTACTTGGGCTTCCGAGAATGAGGATTCATCATCTATGGGAGGATACATCTGCGTAGTTTGGGGTGGACCTATTAGTTGGAGGTCTAAGAAGCAGACGGAGACGGCACTCTCCTCTGTTGAGTCAGAGTACATGGCAATGTTCCATAGGGTGAAGGAGGTGATTTGGCTGAGGAGGCTGTTAGAGGAGATTGGCCAGGAGCAGAAGGTTGCTACGCCGCTGTTTTGTGACAGCAAGGGGGCTCTTGGGATGGCCAGGAACGCTGTGCTTCATGGGCTGAACAAGCACATGCGTATCAAGTGGCACTGGCTGCGTAAGGAGGTGAAGAGGGGGACGGTGAATCCGATCTATATCAAGACTCACCAGCAGCCAGCAGACTTTCTCACCAAGAGGCTTGCGGATGAGCCTCATTGGCGTTGTGTGTGCATGAGTGGAATGAGCATGAACTAGCATGGAATGATGGGAATGCAGCCGGCAGGCTGAGAGGGAGTGTGTTGGGTGCAAATTCACTTTGCACGACATCCTGCCGTCTGTTTGTACGAGTATACGTGTGCGAATGCATTTGCGTGTGAATGATGTGTTCGTGTGTTTGTTTGCTTTCACAATTTTCGCTTGAAGCATTTGCAGGTACTCGCGCAATGTGCGCTTCGGCACAATATTGTACGCGCTATGAACAGTGCAAGCAGAAAGGACGAGCTTGCAAAGGAACCCAAGATGGAAGCTTTGCAGTTCGGTTGAATTGATTGCGCAGATTCAGTTCTATCCAACTCGAAATTGTACTGTATTGTTTGGTTGACTATAGTGTAGCAGGGCAGGCACTATAGGGATACAATTTAGGTGAAGGTTAGATGTTGTTTGTCTGTATCTGCATGCTACAAGGCCAGGGGAAACCAGCAGAACCAGCATTTGGCTGGTTGGGCAAAGACAAAACAGGTTCTGTTTTTGGAACCTGAACCTGGTTGTTGTTTTCCCAGGTTGGAAAAACAGAACCAGAGGTTGTTTACCAACCTACCACCTGCCATTTTGTCCAGCCAGGTTGGTTCTTTTGCTTGGAATTATTTGGGATCATCCCTGGTTGTTCCCAGGTTGATTCCCAAGGTCCTTGCTAGCTAGAACTATTTAATCCTTCTCTGTTTGTACCTGGATATAGTCAATTGATTCAAGCGGATTCCTTCCTTGCTGGAATTCCGTTCTCTACGCTGTTCAACGGTGTAATGCTGCTCGAGTCAACGCTAGTACGCTAGCACTCCAACGCTAGGCAAATGCTGTCCGAGCCATAACTTCGTAATGGCAGAACTTTTCGCGAGGCAACTTTGCTTATTTTAAAGCTCTTGGAGCGAGCTTCGATATAGAAAGTTCTCAGCTTAATCCGATCGACGGTCTGCACAGCACGCTGCGCGACGTTCAAGGTACTCTCGCTATTTTGACTAAGTCATACTTGACTCCTCTCCATACAAACCCGGACCCGAGGATATGGATTTCTCTTGTACCAGGCACCCAGGACCCCTGGAGGTGACCCCGAGGAGAGGTTTTAAGTTTGATTAAGTCTTCGTTTGAATCTATTGGTTTGAATTATTTGATATCATCCCTGTTTGTTCCCAGGTTGAGTCCCAAGGTCCATGCTAGCAAGAACTATTTATTCCTTCTGTGTTCGTACCTAAAAAGAGTCAATTGATTCAAGCGGATTCTTTCTTGCTGGAATTTCGTTTCTATGTGATTCGATGGTGAAATGCTAGCCGAGTCAACGCTAGTAGGCTGGCGCTCTAGCGCTAGGCAAACGCTCTCTGAACCATAACTTCTCAATGGCAGAACTTGGCTTCTTAAAAAGCTCTTGGAGCGAGCTTCAACATAGCAAATTTTCAGCTTGGCACGTTGCGTGACGTTCAAGGCATTCTCGTTCTTTTGGCTTAGTCATTTTTCACTCCTCTCTCTACTAATTTGGACCCGAGGATACTTCTAACTCGGACCCGAAGATAAAAACTGGTCTTGTACCATGCACCCGAAAACCCTTGGAGGTGACCCCGATGAAAGGTTTTAAGTTTGATAGAGTCTTAATAGCTTGGGTTTATTAGGCCCTTACACCAACAAGCTGGTTTCTGAGCTGCGTACAGCAATCCCTCATCAAAGGGAGCTATGGCGGGAAACACCTCGGTGGGAGCTGGTAAATTCTGATCCCAAGATCGTAGTGGCAGCCAAGATTCTGGTGTCACGGTGCCAAGGGGAGAGCAAACAAACCAGGGCTCGCTGATCAAGAAAGTGCTGAAAAACTTCACTGTCGATAAGTTAAATGGCGAGGGCTATGATGATTGGGCAACTCTACTTCCGTCAGTTTGGTTAGTAAAACTAATGATTGGGGAGGTGCCTAGACCGACTAACCTTACCATCCAAGAAGATTGGGATGAGCGCGCCTCGGCTGGCTACTTGAACCAGCGTCACCACGTCATGCACCTGCTGCCGGAGGTTGTCGGAGAATCGCTTCACCCTTGCAACCTGCTCTTCTTCTTGTCACTCCCTTGCGTTCCTTCTCCTTAAGTTGTTGATTAGCCTCAGCCACCACCATTGAAAGAGTTTCCTCCCTCACCCCGTAGGTCCTCCCACAGTGGCGTGCCACCGGATGCTAGATCTAAGGTAACAGCTTTCCACTAACATGAGAGAATAACAGGAGAAAAGCAACGAGAGGGTGTTTGGTACTGAATTTACCTGAACCTAGCTCAGTCGCACACTTCTCAATGTGCGCCTCGAGCCGGGGCCAGTTGCTTCAGATTGGTTCGTTGAATTCCCACCCCTTGATGTTTCCTCTAACCCTTCCCAAGAACTTCGCCTCAACCCCCCATACTCCCCAGCAACTCACCCACGAATTGTCATCGTACAAAGACTACACCTGAATCTACACTTGCATCTACACCCGCGCATCAACTGTTATCGCATATGCACGAAGTGCATATTCGGTGACAGCTGTCGGAGAATTGCTTCACCCTTGCAACCTGCTCTTCTTCTTGTCACTCCCTTGCCTTCCTTCTCCTTACGTTGTTGATTAGCCTCAGCCACCACCTGCCCCCTCCTGTGCTCGTGCTCGGGCTGCCTGAGCTCGGGTCACAGGACCATGCTGCTGAGGCCTTGTTCCTTTGACTACTGCCGTGTTGCTCTGATGTGCCTTCACCAGTACTCCCTTCTCATTCTCCAGCACCAGCACCCCAGATTCAGGCACCTCTTTCACTCTCCACCACCCTGCTTCACAACTTTCCGTCCACTCGTTCACTTGCCTGGGCATTCCCTCCCTCCACCATTCCTTGTCTAACAGCTGCGCCGTTCTCTCGTGTTCGAGTTGCCCCTGCTTGGTGAGCACTACTTTCATTACTTGTCTCCTCTCTCCTGGTGCAGGTATCACCCTCCATCTATCCTCCGTTTGCATCTGCAGCTCCTGTTGATACCACCTGCAGTGGTCTCCCCCCCTCACTCTCGCTCTCTCTCTCACTGCCTCCTCTTCTTCCGTTTCCCCCTTTAGCCACTTCATGGCCCGCTCATCCCTCGAGATGTTTGCTGGTTTCCTGCTCCCCCTGGCCTCACTCAGCGTCACCTGCTTAGTCTGCAGCTCCCTAATTTTTCCTTTGCATATCTCCTTGTCCTCCGGCGGCATTTTCCTCCTCCCGTGTAACGCCAGTTTGCTGCTGCTCAGCTTTAGCTCCCTCTGCTTCACCGTGCCCTTGCGCCCCTCCTGTAAGGCAAAACGCCTCCTGTGCTTCGCTAGCATTGCCAACATCACCTTCTTCCCTTCTTCGCTCACTGTCTCTCCCACCTTCCACTCTGGATTCTCCCCTTCCATGCGGGCCCAGACAACTTGTGGGACCGCTGCTGCCTCTGCTTTTCCTCCCACCTCTTCGTCCCGTTCCTCCGCTCCAGTTGCTGCTGACACACCCGCTTCTGCCCCCACCTGCTCGTCCCATTCCTCCGCTCCAGTTGCTGCTGACACACCCGTTTCTGCCCCCACCTGCTCGTCCCGTTCCTCCGCTCCAGTTGCTGCTGACACACCCGCTTCTGCCCCCATCTGCTCGTCCTTCTCTTCCGCTTTTGCTACTGCTGATGCGCACGCATGTGCCCCCACCTTCCCGTCCTTCCCTTTCGCTTTTGCTACTGCTGATGTGCACGCTTGTGCCCCTTGTTTCTTCCCTCGTGATAGTGTTAGTTCAGTCGGAGCATGAGTGCTTGCCATCCACTCAAGTTCCCCCGTTCCTGCCATCATCACAACTATCCCCTTTGCAACCTGCTTCTCTGGTGCCATCAGCCCCTGTTCTTCGGCCATGACCTTCCATAACATCCTGCCCCGTGCTCCAGTGTCTATGATCACCGTCTTGACCTTCTCCCCCTCCATTGCCATCGCCCCATTTCTCCCCACCCGTGCTGAGGTCTGGCTCACCAACTCGTCCCGTGGGTGGTGAGCTACAACGTCCCTTGGTGTCGGCTCCTCTGTCTGCTGCCCCTTCTGTCCTCCCTTTTGTCGGCGCTCCTGCTGGCCGTCCTTCCCTCCACTCCATAGTCTCATCTCTTCCCTTCCCCTCCATGCCACGTACGTTCGCTGCACCTCCTGCTTTTTGTCCCCGTCATCCTCATCCCTGACGCTCGTTCCTGCCTCTGCTTCCCGCCTCTGTCTGAGTGCCTGCAGCTGTGCTTGTAGCCTGGTGAGCTCCTGTTCCAGCTCTTCCGGGTTCCCCTTTGCTGTCCCCTCCCGCTGGTAGCCGTCCTTCGCTTCACGTCCCTTCTTGCTGTAGATTTCACACCACGATGCCTCTGGGCACTCTCTCCTCAAGTGTCCCGGCTTCCCACAGCGATCACAGTTCTTGCAGTCTCCCCTAACGTGCCCCAACTGTCCGCATCGGTAGCAGGTCCTGTTGTCTGCCCTACCATTCCCTCGACCCTTTGACCTTCCCTGATCTTCAGATGTCATTGCTGCTGCCCTTGTCGGTCCACGGCTCCTCTCTGTCGTTTGTGGCCGGTATGCTTCGAACTTCCTCTGGGCAAACTCTATCTTCTCTGCCAACTCGAAGACTTCATCCAGCGTGGTGTCTGCCCCCATTTCGTACACCCTCATCCGCAATCCGCTTCCCATGGTGCTGTCGAGTCCATCCAGGAACTTGCTAACAAGAAGGCCCATGTCTGCACATGTTACATCCTCCGCCAGGTTGATTAGCCGGTTGTAGTAGGTAAGCAATGACTCGCTCCACCCCTTCCTGAAATCCTGAAATTCTCTTATCTTCTATGCGGTGTGCCCCGGAAACTGCTGCTGTAACCGCTCCAGAAATGCTTCCATGGGGTCTTCCCCGCACCTTCCTGCCTTCTCTAGCAACTCATCCATCTTCATTCTGTACAGAGTCTCCGCCTCCCCTTCCAGTGTGTTTGGCAGGCTCAGAAAAAAATCCACTGAGTCCATACCACTCCTCTCGCACCTGTATCTCACATTCCCTACTTGCATTAAGTAGTTCTTGAGTGAGGGCCCTGTGCACTGATCTCCCGAGAATCGCGCCGGTACTTCCACTTGCGCAAACATCGCCGTGCTTCCTCGACCGTCTCCCCATGATTTACTCAGTCCTCTCGCCTGCCTTCCTGGTGACTCCCTCTCCCTTGCCCTCTCGATTCCTTCCCTTGCCACTCTGGCGCGCTCCGTGCTGTATGCCAGCCCGCCGCTTCCCCCTTCGCGTCTGCGCTGGTCCTGTCCCACCTCCCTTCGCATGTCCTCCGCACTCATTCGTGCTCCTGCTCGCCCTGACTGCCTCTCTGGCGAGTAATGCGCCCCCGCACATCCTTCTCTATGCGTTCCTCGCTGCCATTGCCTCTCGGGCGATGGGGATCTCTCGTCCCTTCTTCCTCCGTGCCCGCGGCGACTGTGTTGAAGATGCCACTCCTCCTCCCATCTCCCTCTCTGCTTGCGCTGCAGACCTGGCGAACGTGCCTCACCCCTTGCCCTTCCCTCGTAGTGCCGCCACGGATCAGGTGAGCCCGACCCGCCAGTCTGTCTTCTATCATGTTGCCCCTGCCGATCAGGCGAGCGCGACCCTCCTCCCTGCTTCCCATCATGGTGCTGACGCATATCAGGCGAGCGCGACCCTCCGTTCCGCCTTCCTCCACGCTGCCGACGCGGATCAGGTAAGAACTCGCCCTCACGCACTTCCTGTCGCTCCTCTGCCCGCCCCCGCTACTCCTCTGATGAGTGATTCGCCTTCTCACGCCGCTCCTGCTTCCTGCCTCGGCGCCGCTCCAGATCATACCCATATTCCTCCTCGGCACAATACTCATGTTCCTTTGCTTCACACAGCTCCTCATCACTCCTTTTTGTCTTCTCCCTCCCTTCCTTCCTCTCAGGGGAATCTTCTAGACACCGCCTCCCTCGTCCGCATGCTCCTCAGCACCCATGATATTCTCTTACCCTTCCCTTGGCACTTCCCGAGTCCTTCCTTGGGGACACATCTCGCTGGCAGCGCTCTTCCACACCCCCTCCTCTGTCTCTCTCTATCTCTTGTCTCCCCCTTGCCTCTCCGTCAGGTTCCTGCACCAACCCTGCTCCTGCGCACGGGTACTCTTTCTTTCAACCACCTGTGATCCGGATCCCTCTCCACGTGCATCCCGAGGTAGTACTTTACCTCCCCAAGGTTCTTGCACTTGAAGTTCTCCATCAGCTGCTGCTGCACTTTCTGGATCTCCTTCATGCTGCTGCTGAAGAGAAGAATGTCATCCACGTAGACCAGAAACATCACCAGCTCCTCCCCCTCCCCCTTGAGAAAGAGGCTCTCATCACAGCTGCTGGTCCTGAACCCTATCTCCTCTAAAACAGCTGCCAACTTCTGGTACCAGCAGCGTGGCGCCTGCTTCAAGCCGTAGATAGACTTTTTCAGCTTGCACACTATGCCCGTACCATCCTCATACCCAGGCGGCTGCGTCATGAACACCTCCTCCTCTAAAATCCCGTTGAGGAATGCCGTTGATATATCCATCTGGATAATGAATTTCCCACTAACGGCTGCATCTGCCAATAAGGCACGAAGGATAGAGGGTTTGGCAGTGGGAGCAAAGATCTCATTGAAGTCCCGCTTCTCCTTCTGCATAAATCCCTTAGCCACCAACCTACTCTTGTAGATGGTGACCTGCCCCTTGTCGTCAGTCTTGATCCTTAGCACCCACTTGCATTGTACCGCTTTCTTTCCCTCAGGCAGCACCACTAGTTCCCAAGTCCCATTCTCCAGCAGGCTCTGGTACTCAGCATCCCTAGAAGCCAGCCACTTGTCCCTATCTGGTCCAGCTAATGCCTCCTCCATGCTAGCTGGTTCCTCTGGTGCAGGGGCGATAAAACAGTAGGCAGGTTCATCCTCCTCATCCGGGTCATAGCCATGAGGTAGAATCAGCATTGCCTCCTCGGTCCCAAGCTGCTGCTCCGCTACACCTGATCCTGCAGTCAGCTTCTTAGTAGCCATACGGGTACGTCCTGGCCTGGAGACGGGTGTCTCCCATCCCTTCATAACTACACCCTTCGGCTTCTTAGCTTTCCCCTGCTGCTGCTTTCCTCCCTCGGATCCAGCAGCTTCACTAGTGCTATCGCCAGCCTCTCCTCCACCAGCAGGTGCCTCCTGTACATTTTCTCCATCACCATTCCCCGCAGCTGCCTCCTCTCCCTCCTCCCACACACTAGGAGTCAGGTCCAGCTGCATGGTGATCTGCTCCATCTGCTGGGACACCCTTGCCTCTGGTTGTTTCTCCCAGCTCCCATACATCATGCCCTCGATGAATTTCACATCCCTGCTGTCAAACAACACACCCTTGGATGGTTCCCACAGCAGCCATCCCTTGCTCTCAGCAGCCAGCCCCAAATGCACACACCAGATTGCACTCGCCCCCAACTTACTCCGGTAGGTCTTGGGGACGTGGGCGACTGCCATGCAACCAAACACCCTCAGCATGTCCACTGGCGGCTTCCTCCCAAGCCACCTCTCCAACGGCACCCACGAGTCATTACCAACCTTGGTGAGTACCCTGTTCCTAGCGACGGTAGCGTGCCGGACAGCGTGAGGCCACATGAAGTTTCCAAGCCCAGATTCTATGAGCAGCGCCCTAGCTGTCTCTAGAATAGTCCGGTTCGCCCGTTCTGCTACACCGTTGGACTGTGGGGTATAAGCCGTGGTCAGCTTCCTCTGAATGCCCTGCTTCTTGAGCCATGCCGTCATCTCAGCTCCAAGGAACTCACCACCCCGGTCTGTCCTGATCCGCTTCACTACACACTCCGCTTGCTTCTCCACGAACGGCAGCCAATCGTCCCGAATCGTGGAGGCGGCGTGATCTTTCTGCTTCAGCGGATACGCCCACATTAGCCTGCTCCAGTCATCCACTATGGTTAGGAAGTACCGCTCCCCCTTGTGCCCTTGCACCGGCAGCGGCCCCACCAAGTCCATGTGGACCAGCTCCAGCGGCTTCTTGCTCCTGCCAGCCACACTATGGAAGGGGAAACGGGTGAACTTTGAGAGCAAACAGATTTCACAGTTTTCATCGGGTGGCTGTCCGTTCAGCTTCAGACCCTTAACGGCTCCATCCTTCTCCAGCTGCTTCAGCAAAGGCATTGCCACATGCCCTAAGCGCCGGTGTGCCGTTGCCCAATCTGTCTCCCCAGATCTGGCCGACACTTTCACACCAACCCCTCCAACGGCGTTGCACTCCCCCTGGGATGCAGACCCCTCTCCAGCCTGCCCCCCACCGTGCCACGCCAGGGCCGGCAGCTGCCACATAGATCTGTACACGTCCTTGCTCTCGTGCAGATCCCAAAGCACCCGATTGCCCAGCTTCCCCTTATAAGTGCGTGCCCCATCCGTGTTGGTGTTCACCCCAGCCTTGCCAAGCTTACGGAGGGAGATAAGGTTGGCCTTCAGGTCGGGGACGAGGAGAACGTCGTGCAGCACCACCGGCTTGCCATCCGCTCCCTTAAACGCAGCTCGTCCTGCACCAGCCACCTTCAACATGTGTCCAGAGGCGGAGCACACCTCATTGATCGGTGCAGCGCGTACTTCGTCCAGCAGGTCCTTGCGCGGCGTCATCGTCCAAGCAGCACCCGTGTCCAACACCCAATAGTCCAGGGGGTGCAGCTCTGCTCCAACCTTAGCAGATGCGTCTCCTTGCTCCCCCTTGTCTCCCACATGGAAGAATTGGCCCGCGGTGCGCTCCTTCTTCTTCTCCGCACCGCCGTTGCCCTTCGGGTTGTTGTCGGACGAATCAGCGACCATATTCGCGCTGTTTTCCTGGTTCCTCCGCGCGCCGCCATCCTGGTGACGATTCTGGGGGGTCCATCCATCGGGTTTCTTATAGCACAAAAACCAGGGGTGCCCTTCCTTCTCACAATACCAGCAACTCCCTTTCATTTTGCCACCAGCACCCGACTTGCCCCCACGTCCAGATTTCGCACCGCGACCCCAACCGGTACCTCCTTGTTGGTCGTTGGAGTCGTCGTCCTTCTTTGCACCGCGTCCAGCACCACCGAAGCCACGTCCTCTGCCACGTCGGCTCCCTTGCATCCCGTAGCCGCTGCTGCCGTCGTCTCCACCCCTCAGTTGGCAGCGACGGAAGTCCTCCTCCAGAATCTTCGTCCGCACCCACTCGAGCGTCCACAAGCTCTGGTTCTGCGGCAGGCTCAATCCGCTCGTGAATTGAAGCCACGATTCCGGCAGCAGCGAGAGCATCTTCAGGCACTTGGTCTGCTCCGGATAGGTGATTCCCGCGGTCGCCAACTTCGCGTAGAGATCACGCATCTTGTCCAGGATGGGTTGCACCGGCTCTCCCTCGCTCAGGCGCAACGCGGACAGCTCCCTCTCCATCATGAGCGTCGCAGCGACGGAGGTAGGGGCGTGCAGCTCCTTCAACACCGTCCACGCCTTCGGACCGCACTCAACCTCCGGCAGCAGGTGCATGACGTGATGACGCTGGTTCAGCTCCAAACTCTGCGACATCAAGTAGTAGCCAGCCGAGGCGCGCTCGTCCCAATCTTCCTGCAGGGCGGGGTCACTCGGTCTAGGCTCCTCCCCAATCATTAGTTTCAGCAATCCAATCTGACGGAAGTAGAGTTGCATTTTCCAGGCCCAATCATCATAGTGTTGGGTACAAATTTACATTGCACGACATCCTGCCGTCTGTTTGTACGAGTATGCGTGTGCGAATGCATTTGCGTGTGAATGGTGTGTTCGTGTGTTTGTTTGCTTTCGCATTTTTCGCTTGATGCATTTGCAGGTACTCGCGCAATGTGCGCTTCGGCACAACATTGTATGCGCTATGAACAGTGCAAGCAGAAAGGACGAGCTCGCAAAGGAACCCAAGATGGAAGCTTTGCAGTTCGGTTGAGTTGATTGCGCAGATTCAGTTCTATCCAACTCGGAATTGTACTGTTTTGTTTGGTTAACTATAGTGTAGCAGGGAAGGCACT
This sequence comes from Closterium sp. Yama58-4, assembly GCA_947470075.1. Lineage (NCBI taxonomy): Eukaryota > Viridiplantae > Streptophyta > Zygnematophyceae > Desmidiales > Closteriaceae > Closterium > Closterium sp. Yama58-4. The sequence goes on from CANIUD010000849.1 coordinate 59,542, forward strand.
ATAGGGGTACAATTTAGGTGAAGGTTGGATGTTGTTTGTCTGTATCTGCATGCTACAAGGCCAGGGGAAACCAGCGGAACCAGCATTTGGCTGGTTGGGCAAAGACAAAACAGGTTCTGTTTTTAGAACCTGAACCTGGTTGTTGTTTTCCCAGGTTGGAAAAACAGAACCAGAGGTTGTTTACCAACCTACCACCTGCTATTTTGTCCAGCCAGGTTGGTTCTGTTGCTTGGAATTATTTGGGATCATCCCTGGTTGTTCCCAGGTTGATTCCCAAGGTCCTTGCTAGCTAGAACTATTTAATCCTTCTCTGTTTGTACCTGAACATAGTCAAATTGATTCAAGCGAATTCCTTCCTCGCTGGAATTTCGTTTCTGCGCTATTCGACGGCGGAATGCTACCCGAGTCAACGCTAGTATGCTAGCACTCCAACGCTAGGCAAATGCTGTCCGAGCCATAACTTAGTAATGGCAGAACTTTTCGCGAGGCAACTTGGCTCATTTTAAAGCTCTTGGAGCGAGCTTCGATATAGCGAATTCTCAGCTTAATCCGACCGACGGTCTGCATGGCACGCTGCGCGACGTTCAAGGTACTCTTGCTGTTTTGACTAAGTCCTTCTTGATCCCTCTCTCTACAAACTCGGACCCGAGGATAGGGGCTGGTCTTGTACCAGGCACCCAGGGACCCTTGGAGGTGACCCCGAGGAGAGGTTTTAAGTTTGATTAAGTCCTAATAGCTTGAGTTTATTAGGCCCTTACACCAACAAGCTGGTATCAGAGCTGCGTTATAGTGATCCTCGTTATAGGTAGCTATGGCGGGCAACACCTCGGCGGGAGCTGGTGAATCTTCAGCCCAAGATCGTAGCGGCAGCCAAGATTCTGGTCTTTTAGCGCCAAGGGGAGCGCGAACAAACCAGGGCTCGCTTGTCAAGGAGGTGCTGAAGAATTTCACCGTCGAGAAGTTCAATGGTGAGGGCTATGATGATTGGGCCTGGAAAATGCAATTATATTTCCGTCAGATCGGTTTGCTGAAACTAATGATTGGGGAGGAGCCTAGACCGAGTGACCCCACGCTGCAGGAAGATTGGGACGAGCGCTCCTCGGCTGGCTACTATTTGATGTCGCAGAGTTTGGAGCTGAACCAGCGTCACCACGTCATGCACCTGCTGCCGGAGGTTGAATGCGGTCCGAAGGCGTGGACCGTGTTGAAGGAGCTGCACGCCCCGACCTCCGTTGTCGCAACGTTGATGCTGGAGAGGGAGCTGTCCGCGTTGCGCCTGAGCGAGGGAGAGCCGGTGCAACCAGTCCTGGACAAGATGCGCGACCTCTACGCGAAGTTGGCGACCGCGGGAATCACCTACCTGGAGCAGACCAAGTGCTTGAAGATGCTCTCGCTGCTGCCAGAATCGTGGCTTCAATTTACGAGCGGATTGAGCCTGCCGCAGAACCAGAGCTTGTGGACGCTCGAGTGGGTGCGGACGAAGATTCTGGAGGAGGACTTCCGTCGCCGCCAACTGAGGGGTGGAGACGACGGCAGCAGCGGCTACGGGATGCAAGGGAGCCGACGTGGCAGAGGACGTGGCTTCGGTGGTGCTGGACGCGGTGCAAAGAAAGACGACGACTCCAACGACCAACAAGGAGGTACCGGTTGGGGTCGCGGTGCGAAATCTGGACGTGGGGGCAAGTCGGGTGCTGGTGGCAAAATGAAAGGGAGTTGCTGGTATTGTGAGAAGGAAGGGCACCCCTGGTTTTTGTGCTATAAGAAACCCGATGGATGGACCCCCCAGAATCGTCACCAGGATGGCGGCGCGCGGAGGAACCAGAAAAACGGCGCCAACATGGTCGCTGATTCGTCCGACAACAACCCGAAGGGCAACGGCGGTGCGGAGAAGAAGAAGGAGCGCACCGCGGGCCAATTCTTCCATGTGGGAGACAAGGGGGAGCAAGGAGACGCCTCTGCCAAAGTTGGAGCAGAGCTGCACCCCCTAGACTATTGGGTGTTGGACACAGGCGCTGCTTGGACGATGACGCCGCGCAAGGACCTGCTGGACGAAGTACGAGCTGCACCGATCAATGAAGTGTGCTCCGCCTCTGGACACATGTTGAAGGTGGCTGGTGCGGGACGAGCTGCGTTTAAGGGAGCGGATGGCAAGCCGGTGGTGCTGCACGACGTTCTCTTCGTCCCCGACCTGAAGGCCAACCTTATCTCCCTCCGTAAGCTTGGCAAGGCTGGGGTGAACACCAACACGGATGGGGCACGCACTTATAAGGGGAAGCTGGGCAATCGGGTGCTTTGGGATCTGCACGAGAGCAAGGACGTGTACAGATCTATGTGGCAGCTGCCGGCCCTGGCGTGGCATGGTGGGGGGCAGGCTGGAGAGGGGTCTGCATCCCAGGGGGAGTGCAATGCCGTTGGAGGGGTTGGTGTGAAAGTGTCGGCCAGATCTGGGGAGACAGATTGGGCAACGGCACACCGGCGCTTAGGGCATGTGGCAATGCCTTTGCTGAAGCAGCTGGAGAAGGATGGAGCCGTTAAGGGTCTGAAGCTGAACGGACAGCCACCCGATGACAACTGTGAAATCTGTTTGCTTTCAAAGTTCACCCGTTTCCCTTTCCATAGTGTGGCTGGCAGGAGCAAGAAGCCTTTGGAGCTGGTCCACATGGACTTGGTGGGGCCGCTGCCGGTGCAAGGGCACAAGGGGGAGCGGTATTTTCTTACAATTGTGGATAACTGGAGCAGGCTGATGTGGGCGTATCCGCTGAAGCAGAAGGACCACGCCGCCTCCACGATACGGGACGATTGGCTGCCATTCGTGGAGAAGCAGGCGGAGTGTGTAGTGAAGCGGATTAGGACAGACCGGGGTGGTGAGTTCCTTGGAGCTGAAATGACGGCCTGGCTCAAGAAGCAGGGCATCCAGAGAGAGCTGACCACGGCTTATACCCCACAGTCCAATGGTGTAGCAGAACGGGCAAACCGGACCATTCTGGAGACAGCTAGGGCGCTGCTCATAGAATCTGGGCTGAGCAACTCTATGTGGCCTCATGCTGTCCGGCACGCCACCGTCGCTAGGAACAGGGTGCTCACCAAGGTTGGGGATGACTCGTGGGTGCCTTTGGAGAGGTGGCTTGGGAGGAAGCCGCCGGTGGACATGCTGAGGGTGTTCGGTTGCATGGCAGTCGCCCACGTCCCCAAGACCTACCGGAGTAAGTTGGGGGCGAGTGCAATCTGGTGTGTGCATTTGGGGCTGGCTGCTGAGAGCAAGGGATGGCTGCTGTGGGAACCATCCAAGGGTGTGTTGTTTGACAGCAGGGATGTGAAATTCATTGAGGGCATGATGTATGGGAGCTGGGAGAAACAGCCGGAGGCAAGGGTGTCCCAGCAGATGGAGCAGATCACCATGCAGCTGGACCTGACTCCTAGTGTGTGGGAGGAGGGAGAGGAGGCAGCTGCTGGAAATGGTGATGGAGAGAAGGTACAGGAGGCATCTGCTGGTGGAGAAAATGGTGTGGAAACTGGCGGCAGCACTAGTGGAGCTGCTGGACCCGAGGGAGGAGAGAAGCAGCAGGGAAAAACTAAGAAGCCGAAGGGTGTCGTTATGAAGGGATGGGAGACACCCGTCTTCAGGCCAGGACATACCCGTATGGCTACTAAGAAGCTGACTGCAGGAACTGATGCAGCAGAGCAGCAGCTAGGGACCGAAGAGGCATTGCTGATTCTACCTCATGGCTATGACCCGGATGAGGAGGATGAGCCTGCGTACTGTTTTCTTGCCCCTGCACCAGAGGAACCAGCTAGCATGGAGGAGGCATTAGCTGGACCAGATAGGGACAAGTGGCTGGCTTCTAGGGATGCTGAGTACCAGAGTCTGCTGGAGAATAGGACATGGGATCTGGTGGTGCTGCCTGATGGGAAGAAAGCGATACAATGCAAGTGGGTGCTGAGGATCAAGACCGATGACAAGGGGCAGGTCACCATCTACAAGAGTAGGTTGGTGGCTAAGGGGTTTATGCAGAAGGAGAAGCAGGACTTCAACGAAATCTTTGCTCCCACTGCCAAACCCCCTACCCTCCGTGTCTTGTTGGCAGATGCAGCTGTTAGTGGGAAATTCATCATTCAGATGGATATTTCAACGGCATTCCTGAATGGGATTTTAGAGGAGGATGTGTACATGACGCAGCCGCCTGGGTATGAGGATGGTACGGGCAGGGTGTGCAAGCTCAACAAGTCCATCTACGGCTTGAAGCAGGCGCCACGCTGCTGGTACCAGAAGTTGGCAGCTGTTTTAGAGGAGATGGGATTCAGGACCAGCAGCTGTGATGAGAGCCTCTTTCTCAAGGGCGAGGGGGAGAAGCTGGTGCTGTTTCTGGTCTATGTGGACGACATTCTTCTCTTCAGCAGCAGCATGAAGGAGATCCAGAAAGTGCAGCAGCAACTGATGAAAAACTTCAAGTGCAAGAACCTTGGGGAGGTAAAGTACTACCTCGGGATGCACGTGGAGAGGGATCCAGATCACAGGTGGTTGAAGCTGCACCAGGAGAAGTTCATCAAGGAGCTGGGGGAGAAGTATGGGATTGAGAATGAGCGCAAGGTTGCAACTCCCCTGCCAGCAGAATTCAAGCTTGTGAAGGCTGCAGAGGATGAAGGGGTTGAAGCTGAAGAGCAGCAGCAATTTCAGTCCTTGGTGGGCAGCCTCTTGTACGCAGCAGTTCACACGAGGCCCGACATCTCTTTCTCGGTTGGGCAGCTGGCTAGGGTGGTGCAGAATCCATCAGAGGAGCAGGTGGATGCAGCTGAGCGTGTGGTGAAGTACCTGAACTCTCACCCAAGCATTGGAGTTCAATACTCCGCATCTGCACAGGTGAAGCAGAAAGGGGTGGAGGTGCTGAAAGAGAAGGGGGAGAGGCTTGGAGAAGGCAAGCTATTTCTCACTTGCTTTACCGATGCTACATGGGCTTCTGAGAAGGAGGATTCCTCATCTGTGGGAGGATACATCTGCGTAGTTGGGGGAGGACCTGTTAGTTGGAGGTCCAAGAAGCAGACGGAGACGGCACTCTCTTCCGTAGAATCAGAGTACATGGCGATGTTCCATGGGGTGAAGGAGGTGATTTGGCTGAGGAGGCTGTTAGAGGAGATTGGCCAGGAGCAGAAAGTTGCTACGCCGCTGTTTTGTGATAGCAAGGGGGCTCTTGGGATGGCCAGAAACGCTGTGCTTCATGGGCTGAACAAGCACATGCGTATCAAGTGGCACTGGCTGCGTAAGGAGGTGAAGAGGGGGACGGTGAATCCAATCTACATCAAGACTCACCAGCAGCCAGCAGACTTTCTCACCAAGAGGCTTGCGGATGAGCCTCATTGGCGTTGTGTGCGCATGAGTGGAATGAGCATGAACTAGCATGGAATGACGGGGATGCAGCCGGCAGGCTGAGGGGGAGTGTGTTGGGTGCAAATGCACATTGCACGACATCCTGCCGTCTGTTTGTACGAGTATGCGTGTGCGAATGCATTTACGTGTGAATGGTGTGTTCGTGTGTTTGTTTGCTTTCACATTTTTTTGCTTGATGCATTTGCAGGTACTCGCGCAATGTGCGCTTTGGCACAACATTGTATGCGCTATGAACAGTGCAAGCAGAAAGGACGAGCTCGCAAAGGAACCCAAGATGGAAGCTTTGCAGTTCGGTTGAGTTGATTGCGCAGATTCAGTTCTATCCAACTCGAAATTGTACTGTTTTGTTTGGTTAACTATAGTGTAGCAGGGAAGGCACTATAGGGGTACAATTTAGGTGAAGGTTGGATGTTGTTTGTCTGTATCTGCATGCTACAAGGCCAGGGGAAACCAGCGGAACCAGCATTTGGCTGGTTGGGCAAAGACAAAACAGGTTCTGTTTTTAGAACCTGAACCTGGTTGTTGTTTTCCCAGGTTGGAAAAACAGAACCAGAGGTTGTTTACCAACCTACCACCTGCTATTTTTTCCAGCCAGGTTGGTTCTGTTGCTTGGAATTATTTGGGATCATCCCTGGTTGTTCCCAGGTTGATTCCCAAGGTCCTTGCTAGCTAGAACTATTTAATCCTTCTCTGTTTGTACCTGAATATAGTCAAATTGATTCATGTGAATTCCTTCCTCGCTGGAATTTCGTTTCTACGCGGTTCGTTGGCGGAATGCTACCCGAGTCAACGCTAGTACGCTAGCACTCTAATGCTAGGCAAACACCGTCTGAGCCATAACTTCGTAATGGCAGAACTTTTCGCGAGGCAACTTGGCTCATTTTAAAGCTCTTGGAGCGAGCTTCGATATAGCGAATTCTCAGCTTAATCCGACCGACGGTCTGCACGGCACGCTGCGCGACGTTCAAGGTACTCTTGCTGTTTTGACTAAGTCCTTCTTGATCCCTCTCTCTACAAACTCGGACCCGAGGATAGGGGCTGGTCTTGTACCAGGCACCCAGGGACCCTTGGAGGTGACCCCGAGGAGAGGTTTTAAGTTTGATTAAGTCCTAATAGCTTGAGTTTATTAGGCCCTTACACCAACATTGGGCAACGGCACACCGGCGCTTAGGGCATGTGGCAATGCCTTTGCTGAAGCAGCTGGAGAAGGATGGAGCCGTTAAGGGTCTGAAGCTGAACGGACAGCCACCCGATTACAACTGTGAAATCTGTTTGCTTTCAAAGTTCACCCGTTTCCCTTTCCATAGTGTGGCTGGCAGGAGCAAGAAGCCTTTGGAGCTGGTCCACATGGACTTGGTGGGGCCGCTGCCGGTGCAAGGGCACAAGGGGGAGCGGTATTTTCTTACAATTGTGGATAACTGGAGCAGGCTGATGTGGGCGTATCCGCTGAAGCAGAAGGACCACGCCGCCTCCACGATACGGGACGATTGGCTGCCATTCGTGGAGAAGCAGGCGGAGTGTGTAGTGAAGCGGATTAGGACAGACCGGGGTGGTGAGTTCCTTGGAGCTGAAATGACGGCCTGGCTCAAGAAGCAGGGCATCCAGAGAGAGCTGACCACGGCTTATACCCCACAGTCAAATGGTGTAGCAGAACGGGCAAACCGGACCATTCTGGAGACAGCTAGGGCGCTGCTCATAGAATCTGGGCTGAGCAACTCTATGTGGCCTCATGCTGTCCGGCACGCCACCGTCGCTAGGAACAGGGTGCTCACCAAGGTTGGGGATGACTCGTGGGTGCCGTTGGAGAGGTGGCTTGGGAGGAAGCCGCCGGTGGACATGCTGAGGGTGTTCGGTTGCATGGCAGTCGCCCACGTCCCCAAGACCTACCGCAGTAAGTTGGGGGCGAGTGCAATCTGGTGTGTGCATTTGGGGCTGGCTGCTGAGAGCAAGGGATGGCTGCTGTGGGAACCATCCAAGGGTGTGTTGTTTGACAGCAGGGATGTGAAATTCATTGAGGGCATGATGTATGGGAGCTGGGAGAAACAACCGGAGGCAAGGGTTTTGTCCCAGCAGATGGAGCAGATCACCATGCAGCTGGACCTGACTCCTAGTGTGTGGGAGGAGGGAGAGGAGGCAGCTGCTGGAAATGGTGATGGAGAGAAGGTACAGGAGGCATCTTCTGGTGGAGAAAATGGTGTGGAAACTGGCGGCAGCACTAGTGGAGCTGCTGGACCCGAGGGAGGAGAGAAGCAGCAGGGAAAAACTAAGAAGCCGAAGGGTGTCGTTATGAAGGGATGGGAGACACCCGTCTCCAGGCCAGGACGTACCCGTATGGCTACTAAGAAGCTGACTGCAGGAACTGATGCAGCAGAGCAGCAGCTAGGGACCGAAGAGGCATTGCTGATTCTACCTCATGGCTATGACCCGGATGAGGAGGATGAGCCTGCGTACTGTTTTCTTGCCCCTGCACCAGAGGAACCAGCTAGCATGGAGGAGGCATTAGCTGGACCAGATAGGGACAAGTGGCTGGCTTCTAGGGATGCTGAGTACCAGAGTCTGCTGGAGAATAGGACATGGGATCTGGTGGTGCTGCCTGATGGGAAGAAAGCGATACAATGCAAGTGGGTGCTGAGGATCAAGACCGATGACAAGGGGCAGGTCACCATCTACAAGAGTAGGCTGGTGGCGAAGGGGTTTATGCAGAAGGAGAAGCAGGACTTCAACGAGATCTTTGCTCCCACTGCCAAACCCCCTACCCTCCGTGTCTTGTTGGCAGATGCAGCTGTTAGTGGGAAATTCATCATTCAGATGGATATTTCAACGGCATTCCTGAATGGGATTTTAGAGGAGGATGTGTACATGACGCAGCCGCCTAGGTATGAGGATGGTACGGGCAGGGTGTGCAAGCTCAACAAGTCCATCTACGGCTTGAAGCAGGCGCCACGCTGCTGGTACCAGAAGTTGGCAGCTGTTTTAGAGGAGATGGGATTCAGGACCAGCAGCTGTGATGAGAGCCTCTTTCTCAAGGGCGAGGGGGAGAAGCTGGTGCTGTTTCTGGTCTATGTGGACGACATTCTTCTCTTCAGCAGCAGCATGAAGGAGATCCAGAAAGTGCAGCAGCAACTGATGGAAAACTTCAAGTGCAAGAACCTTGGGGAGGTAAAGTACTACCTCGGGATGCACGTGGAGAGGGATCCAGATCACAGGTGGTTGAAGCTGCACCAGGAGAAGTTCATCAAGGAGCTGGGGGAGAAGTATGGGATTGAGAATGAGCGCAAGGTTGCAACTCCCCTGCCAGCAGAATTCAAGCTTGTGAAGGCTGCAGAGGATGAAGGGGTTGAAGCTGAAGAGCAGCAGCAATTTCAGTCCTTGGTGGGCAGCCTCTTGTACGCAGCAGTTCACACGAGGCCCGACATCTCTTTCTCGGTTGGGCAGCTGGCTAGGGTGGTGCAGAATCCATCAGAGGAGCAGGTGGATGCAGCTGAGCGTGTGGTGAAGTACCTGAACTCTCACCCAAGCATTGGAGTTCAATACTCCGCATCTGCACAGGTGAAGCAGAAAGGGGTGGAGGTGCTGAAAGAGAAGGGGGAGAGGCTTGGAGAAGGCAAGCTATTTCTCACTTGCTTTACCGATGCTACGTGGGCTTCTGAGAAGGAGGATTCCTCATCTGTGGGAGGATACATCTGCGTAGTTGGGGGAGGACCTGTTAGTTGGAGGTCCAAGAAGCAGACGGAGACGGCACTCTCTTCCGTAGAATCAGAGTACATGGCGATGTTCCATGGGGTGAAGGAGGTGATTTGGCTGAGGAGGCTGTTAGAGGAGATTGGCCAGGAGCAGAAAGTTGCTACGCCGCTGTTTTGTGATAGCAAGGGGGCTCTTGGGATGGCCAGAAACGCTGTGCTTCATGGGCTGAACAAGCACATGCGTATCAAGTGGCACTGGCTGCGTAAGGAGGTGAAGAGGGGGACGGTGCATCCGATCTACATCAAGACTCACCAGCAGCCAGCAGACTTTCTCACCAAGAGGCTTGCGGATGAGCCTCATTGGCGTTGTGTGCGCATGAGTGGAATGAGCATGAACTAGCATGGAATGACGGGGATGCAGCCGGCAGGCTGAGGGGGAGTGTGTTGGGTGCAAATTTACATTGCACGACATCCTGCCGTCTGTTTGTATGAGTATGCGTGTGCGAATGCATTTGCGTGTGAATGGTGTGTTCGTGTGTTTGTTTGCTTTCGCATTTTTCGCTTGATGCATTTGCAGGTACTCGCGCAATGTGCGCTTCGGCACAACATTGTATGCGCTATGAACAGTGCAAGCAGAAAGGACGAGCTCGCAAAGGAACCCAAGATGGAAGCTTTGCAGTTCGGTTGAGTTGATTGCGCAGATTCAGTTCTATCCAACTCGAAATTGTACTGTTTTGTTTGGTTAACTATAGTGTAGCAGGGAAGGCACTATAGGGGTACAATTTAGGTGAAGGTTGGATGTTGTTTGTCTGTATCTGCATGCTACAAGGCCAGGGGAAACCAGCGGAACCAGCATTTGGCTGGTTGGGCAAAGACAAAACAGGTTCTGTTTTTAGAACCTGAACCTGGTTGTTGTTTTCCCAGGTTGGAAAAACAGAACCAGAGGTTGTTTACCAACCTACCACCTGCTATTTTTTCCAGCCAGGTTGGTTCTGTTGCTTGGAATTATTTGGGATCATCCCTGGTTGTTCCCAGGTTGATTCCCAAGGTCCTTGCTAGCTAGAACTATTTAATCCTTCTCTGTTTGTACCTGAATATAGTCAAATTGATTCATGTGAATTCCTTCCTCGCTGGAATTTCGTTTCTACGCGGTTCGTTGGCGGAATGCTACCCGAGTCAACGCTAGTACGCTAGCACTCTAATGCTAGGCAAACACCGTCTGAGCCATAACTTCGTAATGGCAGAACTTTTCGCGAGGCAACTTGGCTCATTTTAAAGCTCTTGGAGCGAGCTTCGATATAGCGAATTCTCAGCTTAATCCGACCGACGGTCTGCACGGCACGCTGCGCGACGTTCAAGGTACTCTTGCTGTTTTGACTAAGTCCTTCTTGATCCCTCTCTCTACAAACTCGGACCCGAGGATAGGGGCTGGTCTTGTACCAGGCACCCAGGGACCCTTGGAGGTGACCCCGAGGAGAGGTTTTAAGTTTGATTAAGTCCTAATAGCTTGAGTTTATTAGGCCCTTACACCAACATTGGGCAACGGCACACCGGCGCTTAGGGCATGTGGCAATGCCTTTGCTGAAGCAGCTGGAGAAGGATGGAGCCGTTAAGGGTCTGAAGCTGAACGGACAGCCACCCGATTACAACTGTGAAATCTGTTTGCTTTCAAAGTTCACCCGTTTCCCTTTCCATAGTGTGGCTGGCAGGAGCAAGAAGCCTTTGGAGCTGGTCCACATGGACTTGGTGGGGCCGCTGCCGGTGCAAGGGCACAAGGGGGAGCGGTATTTTCTTACAATTGTGGATAACTGGAGCAGGCTGATGTGGGCGTATCCGCTGAAGCAGAAGGACCACGCCGCCTCCACGATACGGGACGATTGGCTGCCATTCGTGGAGAAGCAGGCGGAGTGTGTAGTGAAGCGGATTAGGACAGACCGGGGTGGTGAGTTCCTTGGAGCTGAAATGACGGCCTGGCTCAAGAAGCAGGGCATCCAGAGAGAGCTGACCACGGCTTATACCCCACAGTCAAATGGTGTAGCAGAACGGGCAAACCGGACCATTCTGGAGACAGCTAGGGCGCTGCTCATAGAATCTGGGCTGAGCAACTCTATGTGGCCTCATGCTGTCCGGCACGCCACCGTCGCTAGGAACAGGGTGCTCACCAAGGTTGGGGATGACTCGTGGGTGCCGTTGGAGAGGTGGCTTGGGAGGAAGCCGCCGGTGGACATGCTGAGGGTGTTCGGTTGCATGGCAGTCGCCCACGTCCCCAAGACCTACCGCAGTAAGTTGGGGGCGAGTGCAATCTGGTGTGTGCATTTGGGGCTGGCTGCTGAGAGCAAGGGATGGCTGCTATGGGAACCATCCAAGGGTGTGTTGTTTGACAGCAGGGATGTGAAATTCATTGAGGGCATGATGTATGGGAGCTGGGAGAAACAACCGGAGGCAAGGGTTTTGTCCCAGCAGATGGAGCAGATCACCATGCAGCTGGACCTGACTCCTAGTGTGTGGGAGGAGGGAGAGGAGGCAGCTGCTGGAAATGGTGATGGAGAGAAGGTACAGGAGGCATCTGCTGGTGGAAAAAATGGTGTGGAAACTGGCGGCAGCACTAGTGGAGCTGCTGGACCCGAGGGAGGAGAGAAGCAGCAGGGAAAAACTAAGAAGCCGAAGGGTGTCGTTATGAAGGGATGGGAGACACCCGTCTCCAGGCCAGGACGTACCCGTATGGCTACTAAGAAGCTGACTGCAGGAACTGATGCAGCAGAGCAGCAGCTAGGGACCGAAGAGGCATTGCTGATTCTACCTCATGGCTATGACCCGGATGAGGAGGATGAGCCTGCGTACTGTTTTCTTGCCCCTGCACCAGAGGAACCAGCTAGCATGGAGGAGGCATTAGCTGGACCAGATAGGGACAAGTGGCTGGCTTCTAGGGATGCTGAGTACCAGAGTCTGCTGGAGAATAGGACATGGGATCTGGTGGTGCTGCCTGATGGGAAGAAAGCGATACAATGCAAGTGGGTGCTGAGGATCAAGACCGATGACAAGGGGCAGGTCACCATCTACAAGAGTAGGCTGGTGGCGAAGGGGTTTATGCAGAAGGAGAAGCAGGACTTCAACGAGATCTTTGCTCCCACTGCCAAACCCCTACCCTCCGTGTCTTGTTGGCAGATGCAGCTGTTAGTGGGAAATTCATCATTCAGATGGATATTTCAACGGCATTCCTGAATGGGATTTTAGAGGAGGATGTGTACATGACGCAGCCGCCTAGGTATGAGGATGGTACGGGCAGGGTGTGCAAGCTCAACAAGTCCATCTACGGCTTGAAGCAGGCGCCACGCTGCTGGTACCAGAAGTTGGCAGCTGTTTTAGAGGAGATGGGATTCAGGACCAGCAGCTGTGATGAGAGCCTCTTTCTCAAGGGCGAGGGGGAGAAGCTGGTGCTGTTTCTGGTCTATGTGGACGACATTCTTCTCTTCAGCAGCAGCATGAAGGAGATCCAGAAAGTGCAGCAGCAACTGATGGAAAACTTCAAGTGCAAGAACCTTGGGGAGGTAAAGTACTACCTCGGGATGCACGTGGAGAGGGATCCAGATCACAGGTGGTTGAAGCTGCACCAGGAGAAGTTCATCAAGGAGCTGGGGGAGAAGTATGGGATTGAGAATGAGCGCAAGGTTGCAACTCCCCTGCCAGCAGAATTCAAGCTTGTGAAGGCTGCAGAGGATGAAGGGGTTGAAGCTGAAGAGCAGCAGCAATTTCAGTCCTTGGTGGGCAGCCTCTTGTACGCAGCAGTTCACACGAGGCCCGACATCTCTTTCTCGGTTGGGCAGCTGGCTAGGGTGGTGCAGAATCCATCAGAGGAGCAGGTGGATGCAGCTGAGCGTGTGGTGAAGTACCTGAACTCTCACCCAAGCATTGGAGTTCAATACTCCGCATCTGCACAGGTGAAGCAGAAAGGGGTGGAGGTGCTGAAAGAGAAGGGGGAGAGGCTTGGAGAAGGCAAGCTATTTCTCACTTGCTTTACCGATGCTACGTGGGCTTCTGAGAAGGAGGATTCCTCATCTGTGGGAGGATACATCTGCGTAGTTGGGGGAGGACCTGTTAGTTGGAGGTCCAAGAAGCAGACGGAGACGGCACTCTCTTCCGTAGAATCAGAGTACATGGCGATGTTCCATGGGGTGAAGGAGGTGATTTGGCTGAGGAGGCTGTTAGAGGAGATTGGCCAGGAGCAGAAAGTTGCTACGCCGCTGTTTTGTGATAGCAAGGGGGCTCTTGGGATGGCCAGAAACGCTGTGCTTCATGGGCTGAACAAGCACATGCGTATCAAGTGGCACTGGCTGCGTAAGGAGGTGAAGAGGGGGACGGTGCATCCGATCTACATCAAGACTCACCAGCAGCCAGCAGACTTTCTCACCAAGAGGCTTGCGGATGAGCCTCATTGGCGTTGTGTGCGCATGAGTGGAATGAGCATGAACTAGCATGGAATGACGGGGATGCAGCCGGCAGGCTGAGGGGGAGTGTGTTGGGTGCAAATTTACATTGCACGACATCCTGCCGTCTGTTTGTATGAGTATGCGTGTGCGAATGCATTTGCGTGTGAATGGTGTGTTCGTGTGTTTGTTTGCTTTCGCATTTTTCGCTTGATGCATTTGCAGGTACTCGCGCAATGTGCGCTTCGGCACAACATTGTATGCGCTATGAACAGTGCAAGCAGAAAGGACGAGCTCGCAAAGGAACCCAAGATGGAAGCTTTGCAGTTCGGTTGAGTTGATTGCGCAGATTCAGTTCTATCCAACTCGGAATTGTACTGTTTTGTTTGGTTAACTATAGTGTAGCAGGGAAGGCACTATAGGGGTACAATTTAGGTGAAGGTTGGATGTTGTTTGTCTGTATCTGCATGCTACAAGGCCAGGGGAAACCAGCGGAACCAGCATTTGGCTGGTTGGGCAAAGACAAAACAGGTTCTGTTTTTAGAACCTGAACCTGGTTGTTGTTTTCCCAGGTTGGAAAAACAGAACCAGAGGTTGTTTACCAACCTACCACCTGCTATTTTGTCCAGCCTGGTTGGTTCTGTTGCTTGGAATTATTTGGGATCATCCCTGGTTGTTCCCAAGTTGATTCCCAAGGTCCTTGCTAGCTAGAACTATTTAATCCTTCTCTGTTTGTACCTGAACATAGTCAAATTGATTCAAGCGAATTCCTTCCTCGCTGGAATTTCGTTTCTGCGCTATTCGACGGCGGAATGCTACCCGAGTCAACGCTAGTATGCTAGCACTCCAACGCTAGGCAAACGCGAAAGCAAACAAACACACGAACACACCATTCACACGCAAATGCACTCGCACACGCATACTCGTACAAACAGACGGCAGGATGTCGTGCAAAGTGAATTTGCACGCAACATAAGTCAAGGTCAGATCTCTCTGAATGCCCTGCTTCTTGAGCCAGGCCGTCATTTCAGCTCCAAGGAACTCACCACCCCGGTCTGTCCTAATCCGCTTCACCACACACTCCGCCTGCTTCTCCACGAACGGCAGCCAATCATCCCGTATCGTGGAGGCGGCGTGGTGCTTCTGCTTGAGCGGATATGCCCACATCAGCCTGCTCCAGTTATCCACAATTGTAAGGAAATACCGCTCCCCCTTGTGCCCTTGCACTGGCAGCGGGCCCCACTAAGTCCATGTGGACCAGCTCCAACGGCTTCTTGCTCCTGCCAGCCACACTATGGAAGGGGAAACGGGTAAACTTTGAGAGCAAACAGATTTCACAGTTATCATCGGGTGGCTGTCCGTTCAGCTTCAGACCCTTAACAGCTCCATCCTTCTCTAGCTGCTTCAGCAAAGGCATTGCCATATGCCCCAAGCGTCGGTGTGCCGTTGCCCAATCCGTCTCCCCAGATCTGGCCGACACTTTCACACCAACTCCCCCAATCTACCACCTGCTATTTTGTCCAGCCAGGTTGGTTCTGTCGCTTAGAATCATCCCTTATCCTTGGTTGTTTCCAGGTTGATTCCTAAGGTACTTTCTAGCTATAACTATTTGTTCCTTCTCTCTTTGTAATTGGATATAGTCAATTGATTCAAGCGGATTCCTTCCTTGCTGACATTTTGTTTCTACGCGGTCGATGGCGGAATGAAGTCTGAGTCAACGCTAGTACACTAGCACTCCAACGCTAGGCAAACACTGTCCGAGCCATAACTTCGTAATGGCAGAAATTCCCGCGAGGGAACTTCGCTTGTTTTAAATCTCTTGGAGCAAGCTTTGATATAGCGAAATCTCAGCTTAATTTGATCGACTGCCTGCACCGCACGCTGCGCGACGTTCAAGGTACTCTCGTTATTTTGGCTAAGTCATTCTTGACTCACTTGTCTCTCTACCAGCTCGGACCGAGGATGGGGACTGGTCTTGTACCAGGCACCCAGGGACCCTTGGAGGTGACCCCGAGGAAAGGTTTAAAGTTTGATAAGTCTTAATAGCTTGAGTTTATTAGGCCCTTACACCAACACCCTGCAAATGCTTCAAGCGAAAATTGCGAAAGCACACAGACATACGTATACACCATTCAGACGCTAATGCATTCGCAGACACATACTCATACAAACAGACGGTAGGATTTTGTGCAAGTGTATTTGCACCAAACAGACTCCTTTGTAGCTGACTTCCTCCAAGTCGGCTATCCTTCAAATTCGGCCAACCAGGACGCCTTCATCCCCAAGTAGGCAAGCCAAGCCGACTTAGCCAGCCACGAAGTCGGCTACCCGCTGGTCGACGAAGCCCTTTGCCACCAGCTTCCTGTTATCAGCGGCTTCGGAGTGGACCCGTACAGGTCGACCAAGATCGTAAACCTGCTCACCTAATTCGGCGACGGCCGCTGTAGGCTGTCGGCTGCACCACCTATGCATTCGACCACGAAATTGGCTCTGCCAAGCGAGGACGAGGCCAACACCCAACACCCATTAAAATCTTTGCACCATCGACATGGGTAAATTACACACTTATTCTTAGCACTATCCATATGGGTATGTTTTGCGCTCACCCTTAGTATCAAACATATGGGTGAGCAACATACATATCCTTAGCACCATCCACATGGTTAAATCACGCACAAATTGTTAATACCATTAACATAGGAGAGTAACGTATATACTCTTAGCACCATTCACATGGGTAAGTACCTTTGATTATAAGTGAGTAAAGAATATATTCTTACCACCATCCACATCACTAGATTACACACTTACTCTTAATACCATCCATATGGGTAAGTAACGCATATACTTTTAATACTATCCACGTGGAAAATTTACGTTGTTTGTCTTAGCACCATCCATATGGTTAAGTAACGCATATACTCTTAACACCATCCACATGGATAAATTACGCACTTACTTTTAGTACCATCCAAATAGGCGAATAACGCATACGCTCTTACTAGACCCACACTAACTCTTAGTACCATTCATATGGGTAAGTGACGCACGCTTTTTTAGTACCATCTATATGGGTGAGTAACGCACATATCTTATCACCATCTATATGGGTAAATTACGCAATTACTTTTAGTACCATCCATATGGGCGAGTAACGCATATACTCTTAGTACATCCACATGGGTAAATAATGGACATAGTCTTAGCACCATCCATATGGGTAAGGTACACACCTCCATTTTGTAGCATCCATATGGGCGAGTAACGCTTATACTTTTAGCAGAATCCACACGGTTAAATTACACAGTTTCCCTTAGCACTATTCACATGGGTAGCTTACGCACTTATTTTTAATACCATCCATATGTGTGAGTAACACATATAATTTTAGAACCATCCACATGGGTCAAATACGCACCTGCTCTTAGTACCACCTATTGAATGAATAACGCATATACTCTTAGCACTCTCCAGATGGGTAAATTAGGCACTTATTCTTAGCACCATCAATATGGGTAAGTTACGCACGTATATTTATTTTCATCCATATTGTAAGGTAGTACCGATATTCTTAGTACCATCCATATTGGTGAGTAACGCATATGCTCTTAGCACCATCACCACATGGGTAAGTTACGTAGTTGCTTTTAGTACCATCCATACGGACGAGTAATGCATATACTCCTTAGTACATCCACACGTGCAAATTACAGATTTACACTTAGCACACTCCACATAGGTAAGATACACTTTTTTTTGTAGCACCATCCGTATTGTCGGGTAACACCTATACTCTTAGCACCGTTCATAAAAAAAAAAAAAAAAAAAGGTACTTTTATCATCCGTATGGGCGAGTAACGCAGATAGCACCATCCACATGGGTAAATTACGGACTTTTCTTAGCTCCATCCTCATGGATCTATTACAGACTTACTGTTAGAACCATCCATATGGGTAACTTACACACTTAGTATTAGTACCAACCATATGGGTGAGTAACACCTATGGTCGTAGTACCATCTATATGAATGAATCACAGACTTACGCTTAGAACAATCCATATGGGTAAAATACTTATTGTACTATCAATAGGGGGTGAGTATCGTATATAATTTAAGCACCATAAACATGGGTAAATTATGCACATACTATTTATACTATTCATATAGGTTAGTAATGCATATACTTTTAGAACTATCTACAAGGGTCAAATACGAACCTACTCTTAATACCATCCTTATAGGTGAGTAATGCATGTACTCTTAGCATCATCGAGATGGGTAAATTATGAAAAAAAAATTAGCTCTATCCATATGGGCAAATTACACACTTACTCTAAGATAGAACCATCCATATGGGAAAGTTACGCACTTACTATTGATACCATCCATATGATTGAGTATCCCATATACTCTTAGCGCCATCCACATATGTAAATTACACAATACTTTTAGTACCATCTATATGGACAAGTAACGCATATGTTTTTAGCACCATCCACATGGGTAAACTACGCACTTACATTTAGTACCATCAATATGGGGGACTTACTCTTAGCACCATCCAT
Organism: Closterium sp. Yama58-4; assembly: GCA_947470075.1. NCBI lineage: Eukaryota > Viridiplantae > Streptophyta > Zygnematophyceae > Desmidiales > Closteriaceae > Closterium > Closterium sp. Yama58-4. The sequence goes on from CANIUD010000849.1 coordinate 77,599, forward strand.
ATATATAAGATACACACCTCCTTTTTGTACCATCCATATAGGCGAGTAATGCATGTACTCTTAGCACCATCCACACGGTTAGATTACGCATTTACTGTTAGCACTATCTACATGGGTAAATTACGCACTTATTCTTAGTATCATATCTATGTGTTAGTAACGCTTATAACATTAGAACCATGCGCATGGTCAAGTATGCACATACTCTTAGTACATCCATATGGTTTAATTACGGACTTACTCTTAGCACTCCATATGTGTAAGTTAGACATTTACATTCAGTACCATCCATATGGTTGGGTAACGCCTATATTCTTAGTACCATCCATATTGGCGGATAACATCTATACTGTTAGCACCATCCACATGGGTAAATTCCGCACTTACCTTTAGTATCATCCATATGGGCCAGTAATGCATCTATTTTTAGTACATCCATATGGGTAAATTACCGATTTACACTTAGCACGATTTACTCTTGGCACCACCCATTTCAATAAATATATCACTTACTTCTAGTACCATCCATATGGCAAGTAATGTTGCACAAGATCCGGTCATTTTGAAGACTTACGACGAACGCAAATCTCAACTAAACGCAAATCCGCTCGGTAGGATTGTGCGCGCTAGTCTTAGCTACCATTTGCAAGTTGAATCACTTCATTTGATAGTATAGGGCATGAGAAAAAAAAACAAAAAGGGATAGCTGCTGCTTTCACTAGAATGGAATGGAGGAAGAATAAACACTAGGCATAGAATAAGGAGTTGGGGTATTTCAAGAGAACCTTGTCAGGGAAGGCTCTCCAAATGCTAGGGAATGATAGTAGGAACCTTCCTAGCTTCAAATATGCAACCCTCATAATAAGGTCCTTAAGGTGTCACATGCAAAATCCAATCCAATTGGATTTTGCCTAGGTGTTGCAACATTTGCAACCCATGCTAGAAACTTCTAGCCATTCCAATCCAAAAGTCAAAGTTGCCTTCCCAACCACTTAACCAAAGATCCTTTTATAGTCATGACCCATTAATCGCCCAATTTAGATCCCAAATAAATATAGAACTGCCAAATCTTGGAAATTTTGTAACTTTGGCGATCTTGGTATCGTAAGAAAGCTCTGGATTTCTCCTGCATGATCAAGCATTTAGAATTGGAAAAAAAACACAGAGGTGGTAAAATCCCAAACAGTTATGCATAATTATTTATGCTCATGCAAATGACGCAAGCATGGATTGCACGAGCACACAGCAGGACGTTAGGATGACATGCACTCATACTGACGTGCATACAACAAGCAATGCATATACTCTTAGCACTATCCACATGGGTAAATTATGGACTTACTCTTAGCACCATCCACATGGATCAATTACAGACTTACTTTTAGCACCATACATATGGGTAAGTTACACACTTACTCATATTACCATCCGTGTGGGTGACTCATAGTACCATCTATATGGGTAAATTACGCACTTACACTTAGAACCATCCATACGAGTGAGTATTGCATATACTCTAAGCACCATCCATATGGATAGATTACGCAATACCATCCATATGGGCGAACGCATATACTTTTAGTACCATCCACATGGGTTAAATACGCATTTACTCTTAGCACCAGATATATGGGTAAGTTACACACTCACTCTCAGTACCTTCCCTTTGGTTATGTAACACTCATACTCTTAGCACCATCCATATTGGTAGATTACACACTTACTCTTAGCACCATCCATATGGGTACGTTACATACTTACTCTTAGTACCATCCATATGGGTAAGTAACACCTATACTCGTAATACCATCCATACTGGTAAAGTACGCGCTTGCACTTAGCACCGTCCATATGGGTGAATTACGTACTTACTTTAAGTACCACCGTATAAGTAAGTAACGCATCTACTCTAAGCACCATCCAAATGGGTAAATTACGCAGTACCATCAATATGGGGGAGTAACACATATATTTCTTGCACCATCTATATGGGTAAGTTATACACTCACTCTTAGTACCATCCACATGGGTAAATTACGCACTTACTTGTAGTACAATCCATATCGGCAAGTAGCACATACATTCTTAGCACCATCTACATGGACAAATTACGCACCTACTTTTAATACCATTGTTAAGGGTGAAACTTTTAGCACCATCTACATGGGAAATTTACACTTACTCTTAGTAGCATCCATATGGGTAAGGAACGGATATACTCAGAACCATTCACATGGTTAAGTCACGCACATACTCTTAGTATCATCCAGACGGGTATGTAACACATATACTCTTAGCACCATCCACATGGGTAAATTACGCCCTTACTTTCATTACCAACCATATCGGCAAAAAACACATATACTCTTAGTACATCCACATGGGTGAATTTTGGACTTACTCTTAGCACTTCCATATGGGTAAGTTAAACATTTATATTAGTACCATCCATATGGTTGGGTAACACCTATACTCTCAGTACCATCCATATGGGTGAGTAACATCTATACTCTTAGCATCATCCAAATAGGTAAACTACACACTTACCTATAGTACCATTCATATACGTAAGTAACACATATACACTTACAACCATCCGCATGGATCAATTATGGACTTACTTTTAGCACCATCCATATAAGTAAGTTTCAAACTTACTCTTAGCACCATCCCTATGGGTGAATAACTCACTTACTTCAAGTACCATCCATATAGGTGAGTAACGGATATATTCTAATACCATCCACATGGGTACATTATGCAGTGCCATCCATATGGGACAGTAACGCATATATTCTAAGCACCATTGACATGGGAAAATTACGCATTTACTCTTAGCACCATCCATATGAGAATATTACCCACTTATCCTTAGAACCTTCCATGTGGGTAAGTTACACACATAATCTTAGTATTACCACACGGCTGAGTAACACACATACTCCTAGCACGTCCACATGGGTAAATTTGCACTTACTGTTAGTACCATCCAGATAGACGAGTAACACCTGTACTCTTAGCACCATCTACATGGGTAAATTACACACTTTTTTTTAGTGACATGTTGGTGTAAGGGCCATATGAAATCAAGCTATTCAGACCTAATCAATCTTAAAACCTCTCCTCAAAGTCACCTCCAAGGGTTCCTTGTTGCCTGGTACAAAACCAGCCCCTATCCTCGGGTCCGAATTTGTAGAGAGAGGAGAAAAGAAAGATCTAGCAAAAACAAAATGAGAGTACGTTGAATGTTGTGTAGCGTGCCGTGCAGCCCGTCGAAGCTCGCTTCAAGAGCTTTGAATGAGCCAAGTTTTTTTGCAAAATGTTCTGCCATTACGAAGTTATGGCTCGGAGAGCGTTTGCCTAGCGCTGGAGTAGTGTATTATCGTTGAATCGGGTAGCATTTCGCCATCGAACCACGTTGAAACGAGATTCCAGCAGGTAAGGTATTCGCTTTTAAATCAAATTGACTGTGTCTAGAAACAAACATAGAAGGAGTAAAGAGTTTTAGCTAACAAGGCTTGAAGTTAACCTAGGAACAACCAGGGATGATCCCACATAAATTCAAGCAACAAAACCAACCTGGCTGGACAAAACAGCAGGTGGTAGGTTGGTAAACAACCTCTGGTTCTGTTTTTCCAACCTGGGAAAACAACAACCAGGTTCAAGTTCTAAAAACAGAACTTGTTTTTTCCTTGCCCAAGCAGCCAAATTCTGGTTCTGCTTGTCAGCAACGGCAGGTAAGCCCACAAGCATATACTGTTAGCACCATCCACATGTGTATACGCATTTATTCTTAGTATCATCCATACGGGTGAGTAATACATATTTCTAATCACCATCCACATGGGTAAAATACACACTTACATTTAGTACCATCCATATGGGCGAGTAAGCATATACTCTTAGCACCACCCACATGGGAAAGTTACGCAGTTATTCTTAGCACCATCCATATGGGTAGGCTACGCACTTGCTCTTAGTCCCATTCATACTGGAGAGTAACACCTATACTCTTAGCACCATCCATATGTTTACATCACAAATTGTATTTTAGTACCATCCATACATACGAATAACGCATGTATTTAAGCCCCATCCACCTGGGTAAATTATGATTTTTTTCTTATCACCATCCATATGGGTAAATTGCGCATTTACTTGTAGTACCGTCAATATTGTTGGCAAAAGGGCCTATGACTTATCAAGCTTAACATCTCTCTTCGGGGTCATCTCTTCTGGTATATGACCAGCCCCTATCCTCGGGTCCGAGTTTGTAGAGAGAGGGATCAAGAGCGATTTAGTCAAAACAGCAAGAGTGCCTTCAACGTCGCGCACCGTATCATGCAGACCGTCTATCGGATTAAGCTGATAATACGCTGTATCGAAGCTCGCAAGTCAAGTTCTTTGCAAAATGTACTGCCATTGCAGAGTTATGGTTTGGACTGCGATTGCCTAGTGTTGGAGTGCTAGCGAGCTAGTTTTGACTTGGATAGCACTTCACCGTCGAACCGTGTAGTTGTAGAAACAGAATTTCACCAAGGAAAGAACTTGATCGAATCAAATTAACTATATCCAGGTACAAATGGAGAAGGAATAAATATTTGGGGCCAATTCTTCCATGTGACAGACAAGGGCGAGCAGGAGGCGCATATGCCAAGGTTGGAGCAGAGCTGCACCCCCTAGACTATTGGGTGTTGGACACGGGCGCTGCTTGGACGATGATGCCTTGCAAGGACCTGCTGGACGACGTACACGCTGTACCAATCAACGAGGTGTGTTCCGCCTTTGGACACACGCTGAAGGTGGCTGGTGCAAGACGAGCTGTGTTTAAGGGAACGGATGACAAGCCGGTGGTGCTGCACGACGTTCTCTTTGTCCCAAACCTCAAAGCGAATCTGATTTCCCTTTGTAAGCTTGCTAAGGCTAGGGTGAGCACTAGCACGGATGGGGCTCGCACGTACAAGGGGCAGCTGGGCAATCGGGTGCTTTGGGATTTGCACAGGAGAAAGGACATGTACAGATCCAAGTGGCAGCTGCCGGAGCCTGCGTAGCACGGTGGGGGACAAGCTGGTGAGGGGTGGGGTCTGCATCTCAAGGGGAGTGCAACGCCGTTGGTGCGGAGAATCCTAACCTACGGGAGAGCTGCTAGCGTGGGGCGCATGGACAGGGCTCTGGTAGTGATTCCCAGAACTGTGTTTGGTTGCCTTGGTAGAATGAAGCATAGTTTCACTAAGAAAATTGATAGGCAAGAATATGATACAAGCAAGGAGAACCAAGAGGAAAGGCAATGAACCTCTGCAGGTACCAAGCTTGTCAGAAACGGCAGGTAAGCCCACAAGCATATGCACTGTCACCTAACTTTGTAGTTGCTCAGGTTTTACAACAATGACTGTTGTATACGTTTTTACAACTAGTAAAAACGTTTTTTCAGGTTCAGTTTCCTTACTGATTCGAATTCTCCTGGGGAGTACAATTTCTGAGTGCTTCTGATTGGTCGAAATTCCCTCTCTCGCGATTGGGTGAAATTCGCGCACATTCGAATTTCACTCGACAGGTTAATATGGTCGACAGGAAATGTTCAACTCGGCAATGCTCCCGTCGAACTTAATTCCGCCGACCAGCATCATCGGCATCCGCGTAGCCGACCAGGCACAGCGACTTTGGTCTGCCGCCAAACTCCAGAGCGGCATCTGGGGCGAGATAAAGCAGGCAGCAATCGACATCCACCATTGGTTGTCGCTCCGCACCGTCAGACTGCTCCCAAGTTTGCTGCATGCGAAGGCAATGTCCGGCCTCGTCGTCGTTGCCGCGAATTGCAGTGAGCCGACCATCTAACAAAACTCTTCTTCGCGTGAGTGGAAGTCCTCGTCGTCGAACGTCAGCTCAGCGTAGGAGTCGACAAAAGACTGGCGTCTTTGGTCTCAAGCAAATGCTCTTCGTTGCGGAAGCGCCTATGCAGCTTGTTGACGTACGATTGTTGGTGGAGCCACAACTTCCGTGCAAGTTGGTAACGAAAAATCTCCAGCCCGAGGTACTTTTTGACTGGCGAGATCTCGCGCGGCTCGAAGGCGGCCTCCAGCAGCTCCTTCAGCATTGCAGTGCTGCTGCTAGCGGCGAGTAGGTCGTCGACGTAGACCAGCACCCAGCACACCACTCTGTCGTCGCCAATCTTGAAAAAAGAGCGCCTCGTCAACCTGCCTTTGCTCAAACCAGCTCCGGTCAGCACCGCGTCAAGCGCCGAGTACCACATAGCAGCAACTGCTTCAGCAGCTTGCACACTAGGCCGGCCCCGTCATTGTAGTAATCAGGCTGGTACATGTAGAGCACGCGGTCGAGCTTGCTCTGCACGAATGCGTTCTTCATGTCGAGTTGCATCTGGTGCAGGTCGCGGACTGTTACGATGCTGAGGAAGATTCGCAGAATACATAGCTCCCCCTTGGCGCTTAGGTCTCATCATAGTCCGTGCCGTACACATAGGTGAAGCCTTATACGACTATGCAAGCCTTCTCGCGGGCGACCGTATCGTCAATGTGATACTTCGTCATAAGGACCCAGCGGTTCTTCATAATGTTGACCACCGCGAGGGCACTCGACAAGCTCCCATGTGCCATTGGTTATGAGACTCTTGATTGCTTCGTCCATCGCGGCCTTCACCGCCCCCTTTGAGCTCGCCAATGCCTCCTTCACCGTCATGTGGCAATGTTCCAGCAGTGCTCCAACTTGGCATGCACATCGGGGTCGAGCTCGGGCAGGGGTGATAACGGCCTGCCCATGCATCGTCGAGCAGCGTGGTGTTGTAGGAGGTGGCGGCAGGCAAACTGTGGTAGCTTATCTTTCCGCGAGGCTTCCAAAGTTAGAACGTGTGGAACGTCGATCTGCCAGCTTGTCGAGTGGTACCTCTACCACGTCGATGTTCGCCTGACTCCCCCGTCGATGACTCCCTTTCGTCGTCGCCAGCTGCACCTACAATCTCCACACGTCGCTTGATGAGCTGACGTCGAGCTACTCCACCAAAGGTCGGCTCCCCTGTCAGCTCCAACTCCACCCCATCGCCATCTTGCTCGACAGCCAGGTCAAGGTCACGTCGTTCGTCAGCGATGCATCGAACGGTGCCAATGGCAACGCCTCAATGCTCACCTCAGCACTGGCGGCCGACGTCGATGATGTTTGGGCAGCAGATCGGGAACGAGCGATGGAACGGACGGGAACGTAGGAGGAGGTGGAGGAGCTGTCGATGGAGGCGGAATTGGGGGGAGCGGTCCACGAATTGATCATCGACCTCTGTGTCGGAGTAGACGGAGAGACTTGGGCCTGCGTTGTCGATGGGCCATAGGTGGTTTTCCAGTCCTCCAGCGTCATGGATGCGGTAGAAGATGGCTTGGACTTGTGACAACCTCATTGTTAGTCAAGTCGAGCACTTCCCAGCCCTTGCTCTCCAGCGATACCCGGAGATGAAGCCCCCAACGGGCCTTTGGAGCCAGCTTCCCGCCACGTTGCTGCTCGGGGACCATAAAGTGCACCATGCGGCCCAATATGCATGCCAGCATAAGGTCCGGCTTCTCCTCAAAGGGCAGTTGGTGCGTAGTTGTCCCGAAGGCATCGAAGCCAGTTCGAGGCGATTGCGCACCCAGACGGCCTGCCGCAAGTGGTGAAGCAGCATCGTCCGCAAGGCCTCAACCACCGTACACATCTCTCGTTCCGCCATGCGATTCTGCTGCGGATTGTTAGAGGCACATTAAGTTGTGGAGAATGCCCTTGTCCTCGACAAGGTTGGTGAAGGCGTGACCGAGGAGAGAAACTCTCCTCCATGGTCCGAGCGCAACATCATCACTGTCTTCGAGGGCTGTCGCACACCAAATTCAACCACTTCTCAAACACCAGCAGCACATCGCTCTTCTTGACAATCGGTCGGACCTACATGTAACGAGACTTTTGGTCCTCAGCAGGAGAGGAGAAAGTAGAGGCTGCCATCAGCGGCAGTCACACGGAATGGCCCACAGGTCGATGTGCACCATATCGAGCGCGTTCTTGGCTTCCGAACCCTTGTCGGGGAAGGTGTGCCGCGCCAGTTTGCCGCCGACGCAGAAGGCACATGGTAGATCAGCCCCGCTACCACATGCTTTGCTGAACTCTCGATGATGTGGACGCGACGTGGGCAAGTCGAGCATGCCACTTGTCTGGGGTCGACTTTGTCGCCGACGCAATCGTCTGCAGTGCTACTGTCCCGATTGCCGTTGAAGTCGTCGTTGACTTTGTCGAGCAAGCGCGAAGGTCGGGCAGAGGACCCGGCCGGTTTTTGTAGCGCGCACGACCGAGCACATCTCCCGCCACTGACACCATAGCATCTCGTTGCTGTTCGTCCTGCAGCTTACACCGTGGTCTTTCAGCTAGCCAACAAACAGCAAAATTGCTTATACGCCCGGCACGTAAAGCACGTCGGGGATGAAGACCTGCTTCCCGGCCTCTCCTTGCCAGCGCGATAGTGCCATAGCCTTCGACGACTTGAACCGCCCCATTGAAGCCGCGCAGTGCTTGATGTTCACCTCCGGCTTCATCTCGACAAATGTGTCGCGCATTCCATCAGGTGATGGGAGCAGCCACTGTCGAGGAGCACCTTGGTGAGTTGGCTTGTACGGCGGCAGCGACCGCCTGGAAGTTTTTGCTGGCATCTGGTGCGAGGAAAAATTTCCTGCTCTACAACGTTGACCATCGAGCACGATGCCCCAGTGTCGCTGCGACCGTTGCCCTCAGTAGATTCGACGTTCTTCGTCGATAACGTCTTCGACGCCTGCTTCTCCTTGCGCGCTGGCTGTCTCGGCGATGACGGTCACCATTAAACTTGCCGCAGTTGGATTTTCGATCGTCGTCAGACTAATCGCGGGTGAGGTTGTCGTAGGAGAGGTAGTCGGGAGCATCGCAAATGTACCAGCAATGGCCTTTTGACGCGAGCCACTTCCACTACAATCATTGCCCTTTGCCGACTTCCCACAGTCGGCTCCCTCCGTCGACTTGGTGTTCGACGACTTCCGCTACCGCCTTTACCTGACTTCCTACGCTGCCCTTCCTGACGACCCTGTTTCGATGAGGCCCGCGGAAGCAATTCTACAGACCTCTCGGACTACTACATAAATCCATCGTTGATTATCTGGCTTGACAGCGTGTCTTCGTTGAGCAAACTCACGTGCGCCAGGCAGCGCCAGCATCCGGCGCATGAGACTGTAGCCCGTCGGCAGACCCATGATGACATGCGTAATGTAGGACGTTGTAGAGTATTCGACGCCACCCATCCCCAGCTTAGCAAGGACCCCTCGAGCCCGATTACTATATTCCATCGCCGACTTG
>CANIUD010000850.1:0-75145 GCA_947470075.1 Closterium sp. Yama58-4
TAGACCAGAAACATCACCAGCTCCTCCCCCTCCCCCTTGAGAAAGAGGCTCTCATCACAGCTGCTGGTCCTGAACCCTTCTTCTCTAAACAGCTGCAACTTCTGGTACCAGCAGCGTGGCGCCTGCTTCACGCGTAGTAGAGACTTTTTCAGCTTGCACACTATGCCCGTACCATCCTCATACCCAGGCGGCTGCGTCATGAACACCTCCTCCTCTAAAATCCCGTTGAGGAATGCCGTTGATATATCCATCTGGATAATGAATTTCCCACTAACGGCTGCATCTGCCAATAAGGCACGAAGGATGAGGTTTGGCAGTGGGAGCAAAGATCTTGCATTGAAGCCCGCCTTCTCTTGTCCTTCTGCATAAATCCCTTAGCCACCAACCTACTCTTGTAGATGGTGACCTGCCCCTTGTCGTCAGTCTTGATCCTTAGCACCCACTTGCATTGTACCGCTTTCTTTCCCTCAGGCAGCACCACTAGTTCCCCAAGTTCCCATTCTCCAGCAGGCTCTGGTACTCAGCATCCCTAGAAGCCAGCCACTTGTCCCTATCTGGTCCAGCTAATGCCTCCTCCATGCTAGCTGGTTCATCGGGTGCAGGGGCGATAAAACAGTAGGCAGGTTCATCCTCCTCATCCGGGTCATAGCCATGAGGTAGAATCAGCATTGCCTCCTCGGTCCCAAGCTGCGCTCCAGCTACACCTGATTTGCAGTCAGCTTCTTAGTAGCCATACGGGTACGTCCTGGCCTGGAGACGGGTGTCTCCCATCCCTTCATAACTACACCCTTCGGCTTCTTAGCTTTCCCCTGCTGCTGCTTTCCTCCCTCGGATCCAGCAGCTTCACTAGTGCTATCGCCAGCCTCTCCTCCACCAGCAGGTGCCTCCTGTACATTTTCTCCATCACCATTCCCCGCAGCTGCCTCCTCTCCCTCCTCCCATACACTAGGAGTCAGGTCCAGCTGCATGGTGATGCGCTGCTCATCTGCTGGGACACCCTTACCTCTGGTTGTTTCTCCCAGCTCCCATACATCATGCCCTCGATGAATTTCACAACCCTGCTGTCAAAAACACAACCCTTGGATGGTTCCCACAGCAGCCATCCCTTGCTCTCAGCAGCCAGCCCTAAATGCAACACAAACAGATTGCACTCTCCGCCCCAACTTACTCCGGTAGGTCTTGGGGACGTGGGCGACTGCCATGCAACCAAACACCCTCAGCATGTCCACTGGCGGCTTCCTCCCAAGCCACCTCTCCAACGGCACCCACGAGTCATTACCAACCTTGGTGAGTACCCTGTTCCTAGCGACGGTAGCGTGCCGGACAGCGTGAGGCCACATGAAGTTTCCAAGCCCAGATTCTATGAGCAGCGCCTAGATGTCCTAGAATAGTCCGGTTCGCCCGTTCTGCTACAACCATACGTTGACTGTGGGGTATAAGCCGTGGTCAGCTTCCTCTGAATGCCCTGCTTCTTGAGCCATGCCGTCATCTCAGCTCCAAGGAACTCACCACCCCCGTTCTGTCCTGATCCGCTTTCACTACACACTCCGCTTGCTTCTCCACGAACGGCAGCCAATCGTCCCGAATCGTGGAGGCGGCGTGATCTTTCTGCTTCAGCGGATACGCCCACATTAGCCTGCTCCAGTCATCCACTATGGTTAGGAAGTACCGCTCCCCCTTGTGCCCTTGCACCGGCAGCGGCCCCACCAAGTCCATGTGGACCAGCTCCAGCGGCTTCTTGCTCCTGCCAGCCACACTATGAAGGGGAAACGAGTGAACTTTGAGAGCAAAAAGATTTCACAGTTTTCATCGGGTGGCTGTCCGTTCAGCTTCAGACCCTTAACGGCTCCATCCTTCTCCAGCTGCTTCAGCAAAGGCATTGCCACATGCCCTAAGCGCCGGTGTGCCGTTGCCCAATCTGTCTCCCCAGATCTGGCCGACACTTTCACACCAACCCCTCCAACGGCGTTGCACTCCCCCTGGGATGCAGACCCCTCTCCAGCCTGCCCCCCACCGTGCCACGCCAGGGCCGGCAGCTGCCACATAGATCTGTACACGTCCTTGCTCTCGTGCAGATCCCAAAGCACCCGATTGCCCAGCTTCCCCTTATAAGTGCGTGCCCCATCCGTGTTGGTGTTCACCCTAGCCTTGCCAAGCTTACGGAGGGAGATAAGGTTGGCCTTCAGGTCGGGGACGAGGAGAACGTCGTGCAGCACCACCGGCTTGCCATCCGCTCCCTTAAACGCAGCTCGTCCTGCACCAGCCACCTTCAACATGTGTCCAGAGGCGGAGCACACTTCATTGATCGGTGCAGCGCGTACTTCGTCCAGCAGGTCCTTGCGCGGCGTCATCGTCCAAGCAGCCAGTGTCCAACACCCAATAGTACAGGGGGTGCAGCTCTGCTCCAACTTAGCAGATGCGTCTCCTTGCTCCCCCTTGTCTCCCACATGGAAGAATTGGCCCGCGGTGCGCTCCTTCTTCTTCTCCGCACCGCCGTTGCCCTTCGGGTTGTTGTCGGACGAATCAGCGACCATATTCGCGCTGTTTTCCTGGTTCCTCCGCGCGCCGCCATCCTGGTGACGATTCTGGGGGGTCCATCCATCGGGTTTCTTATAGCACCACAAAACCAGGGGTGCCCTTCCTTCTCACAATACCAGCAACTCCCTTTCATTTTGCCACCAGCACCCGACTTGACCCCAACGTCCAAATTTCGCAACGCGACCCCACCGGTACCTCCTTGTTGGTCGTTGGAGTCGTCGTCCTTCTTTGCACCGCGTCCAGCACCACCGAAGCCACGTCCTCTGCCACGTCGGCTCCCTTGCATCCCGTACCCGCTGCTGCCGTCGTCTCCACCCCTCAGTTGGCAGCGACGGAAGTCCTCCTCCAGAATCTTCGTCCGCACCCACTCGAGCGTCCACAAGCTCTGGTTCTGCGGCAGGCTCAATCCGCTCGTGAATTGAAGCCACGATTCCGGCAGCAGCGAGAGCATCTTCAGGCACTTGGTCTGCTCCGGATAGGTGATTCCCGCGGTCGCCAACTTCGCGTAGAGGTCACGCATCTTGTCCAGGATGGTTGCACCGGCTCTCCCTCGCTCAGGCGCAACGCGGACAGCTCCCTCTCCATCATGAGCGTCGCAGCGACGGAGGTAGGGGCGTGCAGCTCCTTCAACACAGTCCACGCCTTCGGACCGCACTCAACCTCCGGCAGCAGGTGCATGACGTGATGACGCTGGTTCAGCTCCAAACTCTGCGACATCAGATAGTAGCCAGCCGAGGAGCGCTCGTCCCAATCTTCCTGCAGGGCGGGGTCACTCGGTCTAGGCTCCTCCCCAATCATTAGTTTTCAGCAATCCAACTGACGGAAGTAGAGTTGCATTTTCCAGGCCCAATCATCATAGTGTTGGGTACAAATTTACATTGCACGACATCCTGCCGTCTGTTTGTACGAGTATGCGTGTGCGAATGCATTTGCGTGTGAATGGTGTGTTCGTGTGTTTGTTTGCTTTCGCATTTTTCGCTTGATGCATTTGCAGGTACTCGCGCAATGTGCGCTTCGGCACAACATTGTATGCGCTATGAACAGTGCAAGCAGAAAGGACGAGCTCGCAAAGGAACCCAGGATGGAAGCTTTGCAGTTCGGTTGAGTTGATTGCGCAGATTCAGTTCTATCCAACTCGGAATTGTACTGTTTTGTTTGGTTAACTATAGTGTAGCAGGGAAGGCACTATAGGGGTACAATTTAGGTGAAGGTTGGATGTTGTTTGTCTGTATCTGCATGCTACAAGGCCAGGGGAAACCAGCGGAACCCCATTTGGCTGGTTGGGCAAAGACAAAACAGGTTCTGTTTTTAGAACCTGAACCTGGTTGTTTTTCCAGGTTGGAAAAACAGAACCAGAGGTTTTTTACCAACCTACCACCTGCTATTTTGTCCAGCCAGGTTGGTTCTGTTGCTTGGAATTATTTGGGATCATCCCTGGTTGTTCCCAGGTTGATTCCAAAGTCCTTGCTAGCTAGAACTATTTAATCCTTCTCTGTTTGTACCTGAACATAGTCAAATTGATTCAAGCGAATTCCTTCCTCGCTGGAATTTCGTTTCTGCGCTATTCGACGGCGGAATGCTACCCGAGTCAACGCTAGTATGCTAGCACTCCAACGCTAGGCAAATGCTGTCCGAGCCATAACTTAGTAATGGCAGAACTTTTCGCGAGGCAACTTGGCTCATTTTAAAGCTCTTGGAGCGAGCTTCGATATAGCGAATTCTCAGCTTAATCCGACCGACGGTCTGCATGGCACGCTGCGCGACGTTCAAGGTACTCTTGCTGTTTTGACTAAGTCCTTCTTGATCCCTCTCTCTACAAACTCGGACCCGAGGATAGGGGCTGGTCTTGTACCAGGCACCCAGGGACCCTTGGAGGTGACCCCGAGGAGAGGTTTTAAGTTTGATTAAGTCCTAATAGCTTGAGTTTATTAGGCCCTTACACCAACAAGCTGGTATCAGAGCTGCGTTATAGTGATCCTCGTTATAGGTAGCTATGGCGGGCAACACCTCGACGGGAGCTGGTGAATCTTCAGCCCAAGATCGTAGCGGCAGCCAAGATTCTGGTCTTTTAGCGCCACGGGGCGCGAACAAACCAGGGCTCGCTTGTCAAGGAGGTGCTGAAGAATTTCACCGTCGAGAAGTTCAATGGTGAGGGCTATGATGATTGGGCCTGGAAAATGCAATTATATTTCCGTCAGATCGGTTTGCTGAAACTAATGATTGGGGAGGAGCCTAGACCGAGTGACCCCACGCTGCAGGAAGATTGGGACGAGCGCTCCTCGGCTGGCTACTATTTGATGTCGCAGAGTTTGGAGCTGAACCAGCGTCACCACGTCATGCACCTGCTGCCGGAGGTTGAATGCGGTCCGAAGGCGTGGACCGTGTTGAAGGAGCTGCACGCCCCGACCTCCGTTGTCGCAACGTTGATGCTGGAGAGGGAGCTGTCCGCGTTGCGCCTGAGCGAGGGAGAGCCGGTGCAACCAGTCCTGGACAAGATGCGCGACCTCTACGCGAAGTTGGCGACCGCGGGAATCACCTACCTGGAGCAGACCAAGTGCTTGAAGATGCTCTCGCTGCTGCCAGAATCGTGGCTTCAATTTACGAGCGGATTGAGCCTGCCGCAGAACCAGAGCTTGTGGACGCTCGAGTGGGTGCGGACGAAGATTCTGGAGGAGGACTTCCGTCGCCGCCAACTGAGGGGTGGAGACGACGGCAGCAGCGGCTACGGGATGCAAGGGAGCCGACGTGGCAGAGGACGTGGCTTCGGTGGTGCTGGACGCGGTGCAAAGAAAGACGACGACTCCAACGACCAACAAGGAGGTACCGGTTGGGGTCGCGGTGCGAAATCTGGACGTGGGGGCAAGTCGGGTGCTGGTGGCAAAATGAAAGGGAGTTGCTGGTATTGTGAGAAGGAAGGGCACCCCTGGTTTTTGTGCTATAAGAAACCCGATGGATGGACCCCCCAGAATCGTCACCAGGATGGCGGCGCGCGGAGGAACCAGAAAAACGGCGCCAACATGGTCGCTGATTCGTCCGACAACAACCCGAAGGGCAACGGCGGTGCGGAGAAGAAGAAGGAGCGCACCGCGGGCCAATTCTTCCATGTGGGAGACAAGGGGGAGCAAGGAGACGCCTCTGCCAAAGTTGGAGCAGAGCTGCACCCCCTAGACTATTGGGTGTTGGACACAGGCGCTGCTTGGACGATGACGCCGCGCAAGGACCTGCTGGACGAAGTACGAGCTGCACCGATCAATGAAGTGTGCTCCGCCTCTGGACACATGTTGAAGGTGGCTGGTGCGGGACGAGCTGCGTTTAAGGGAGCGGATGGCAAGCCGGTGGTGCTGCACGACGTTCTCTTCGTCCCCGACCTGAAGGCCAACCTTATCTCCCTCCGTAAGCTTGGCAAGGCTGGGGTGAACACCAACACGGATGGGGCACGCACTTATAAGGGGAAGCTGGGCAATCGGGTGCTTTGGGATCTGCACGAGAGCAAGGACGTGTACAGATCTATGTGGCAGCTGCCGGCCCTGGCGTGGCATGGTGGGGGGCAGGCTGGAGAGGGGTCTGCATCCCAGGGGGAGTGCAATGCCGTTGGAGGGGTTGGTGTGAAAGTGTCGGCCAGATCTGGGGAGACAGATTGGGCAACGGCACACCGGCGCTTAGGGCATGTGGCAATGCCTTTGCTGAAGCAGCTGGAGAAGGATGGAGCCGTTAAGGGTCTGAAGCTGAACGGACAGCCACCCGATGACAACTGTGAAATCTGTTTGCTTTCAAAGTTCACCCGTTTCCCTTTCCATAGTGTGGCTGGCAGGAGCAAGAAGCCTTTGGAGCTGGTCCACATGGACTTGGTGGGGCCGCTGCCGGTGCAAGGGCACAAGGGGGAGCGGTATTTTCTTACAATTGTGGATAACTGGAGCAGGCTGATGTGGGCGTATCCGCTGAAGCAGAAGGACCACGCCGCCTCCACGATACGGGACGATTGGCTGCCATTCGTGGAGAAGCAGGCGGAGTGTGTAGTGAAGCGGATTAGGACAGACCGGGGTGGTGAGTTCCTTGGAGCTGAAATGACGGCCTGGCTCAAGAAGCAGGGCATCCAGAGAGAGCTGACCACGGCTTATACCCCACAGTCCAATGGTGTAGCAGAACGGGCAAACCGGACCATTCTGGAGACAGCTAGGGCGCTGCTCATAGAATCTGGGCTGAGCAACTCTATGTGGCCTCATGCTGTCCGGCACGCCACCGTCGCTAGGAACAGGGTGCTCACCAAGGTTGGGGATGACTCGTGGGTGCCTTTGGAGAGGTGGCTTGGGAGGAAGCCGCCGGTGGACATGCTGAGGGTGTTCGGTTGCATGGCAGTCGCCCACGTCCCCAAGACCTACCGAAGTAAGTTGGGGGCGAGTGCAATCTGGTGTGTGCATTTGGGGCTGGCTGCTGAGAGCAAGGGATGGCTGCTGTGGGAACCATCCAAGGGTGTGTTGTTTGACAGCAGGGATGTGAAATTCATTGAGGGCATGATGTATGGGAGCTGGGAGAAACAGCCGGAGGCAAGGGTGTCCCAGCAGATGGAGCAGATCACCATGCAGCTGGACCTGACTCCTAGTGTGTGGGAGGAGGGAGAGGAGGCAGCTGCTGGAAATGGTGATGGAGAGAAGGTACAGGAGGCATCTGCTGGTGGAGAAAATGGTGTGGAAACTGGCGGCAGCACTAGTGGAGCTGCTGGACCCGAGGGAGGAGAGAAGCAGCAGGGAAAAACTAAGAAGCCGAAGGGTGTCGTTATGAAGGGATGGGAGACACCCGTCTTCAGGCCAGGACATACCCGTATGGCTACTAAGAAGCTGACTGCAGGAACTGATGCAGCAGAGCAGCAGCTAGGGACCGAAGAGGCATTGCTGATTCTACCTCATGGCTATGACCCGGATGAGGAGGATGAGCCTGCGTACTGTTTTCTTGCCCCTGCACCAGAGGAACCAGCTAGCATGGAGGAGGCATTAGCTGGACCAGATAGGGACAAGTGGCTGGCTTCTAGGGATGCTGAGTACCAGAGTCTGCTGGAGAATAGGACATGGGATCTGGTGGTGCTGCCTGATGGGAAGAAAGCGATACAATGCAAGTGGGTGCTGAGGATCAAGACCGATGACAAGGGGCAGGTCACCATCTACAAGAGTAGGTTGGTGGCTAAGGGGTTTATGCAGAAGGAGAAGCAGGACTTCAACGAAATCTTTGCTCCCACTGCCAAACCCCCTACCCTCCGTGTCTTGTTGGCAGATGCAGCTGTTAGTGGGAAATTCATCATTCAGATGGATATTTCAACGGCATTCCTGAATGGGATTTTAGAGGAGGATGTGTACATGACGCAGCCGCCTGGGTATGAGGATGGTACGGGCAGGGTGTGCAAGCTCAACAAGTCCATCTACGGCTTGAAGCAGGCGCCACGCTGCTGGTACCAGAAGTTGGCAGCTGTTTTAGAGGAGATGGGATTTAGGACCAGCAGCTGTGATGAGAGCCTCTTTCTCAAGGGCGAGGGGGAGAAGCTGGTGCTGTTTCTGGTCTATGTGGACGACATTCTTCTCTTCAGCAGCAGCATGAAGGAGATCCAGAAAGTGCAGCAGCAACTGATGAAAAACTTCAAGTGCAAGAACCTTGGGGAGGTAAAGTACTACCTCGGGATGCACGTGGAGAGGGATCCAGATCACAGGTGGTTGAAGCTGCACCAGGAGAAGTTCATCAAGGAGCTGGGGGAGAAGTATGGGATTGAGAATGAGCGCAAGGTTGCAACTCCCCTGCCAGCAGAATTCAAGCTTGTGAAGGCTGCAGAGGATGAAGGGGTTGAAGCTGAAGAGCAGCAGCAATTTCAGTCCTTGGTGGGCAGCCTCTTGTACGCAGCAGTTCACACGAGGCCCGACATCTCTTTCTCGGTTGGGCAGCTGGCTAGGGTGGTGCAGAATCCATCAGAGGAGCAGGTGGATGCAGCTGAGCGTGTGGTGAAGTACCTGAACTCTCACCCAAGCATTGGAGTTCAATACTCCGCATCTGCACAGGTGAAGCAGAAAGGGGTGGAGGTGCTGAAAGAGAAGGGGGAGAGGCTTGGAGAAGGCAAGCTATTTCTCACTTGCTTTACCGATGCTACATGGGCTTCTGAGAAGGAGGATTCCTCATCTGTGGGAGGATACATCTGCGTAGTTGGGGGAGGACCTGTTAGTTGGAGGTCCAAGAAGCAGACGGAGACGGCACTCTCTTCCGTAGAATCAGAGTACATGGCGATGTTCCATGGGGTGAAGGAGGTGATTTGGCTGAGGAGGCTGTTAGAGGAGATTGGCCAGGAGCAGAAAGTTGCTACGCCGCTGTTTTGTGATAGCAAGGGGGCTCTTGGGATGGCCAGAAACGCTGTGCTTCATGGGCTGAACAAGCACATGCGTATCAAGTGGCACTGGCTGCGTAAGGAGGTGAAGAGGGGGACGGTGAATCCAATCTACATCAAGACTCACCAGCAGCCAGCAGACTTTCTCACCAAGAGGCTTGCGGATGAGCCTCATTGGCGTTGTGTGCGCATGAGTGGAATGAGCATGAACTAGCATGGAATGACGGGGATGCAGCCGGCAGGCTGAGGGGGAGTGTGTTGGGTGCAAATGCACATTGCACGACATCCTGCCGTCTGTTTGTACGAGTATGCGTGTGCGAATGCATTTACGTGTGAATGGTGTGTTCGTGTGTTTGTTTGCTTTCACATTTTTTTGCTTGATGCATTTGCAGGTACTCGCGCAATGTGCGCTTTGGCACAACATTGTATGCGCTATGAACAGTGCAAGCAGAAAGGACGAGCTCGCAAAGGAACCCAAGATGGAAGCTTTGCAGTTCGGTTGAGTTGATTGCGCAGATTCAGTTCTATCCAACTCGAAATTGTACTGTTTTGTTTGGTTAACTATAGTGTAGCAGGGAAGGCACTATAGGGGTACAATTTAGGTGAAGGTTGGATGTTGTTTGTCTGTATCTGCATGCTACAAGGCCAGGGGAAACCAGCGGAACCAGCATTTGGCTGGTTGGGCAAAGACAAAACAGGTTCTGTTTTTAGAACCTGAACCTGGTTGTTGTTTTCCCAGGTTGGAAAAACAGAACCAGAGGTTGTTTACCAACCTACCACCTGCTATTTTTTCCAGCCAGGTTGGTTCTGTTGCTTGGAATTATTTGGGATCATCCCTGGTTGTTCCCAGGTTGATTCCCAAGGTCCTTGCTAGCTAGAACTATTTAATCCTTCTCTGTTTGTACCTGAATATAGTCAAATTGATTCATGTGAATTCCTTCCTCGCTGGAATTTCGTTTCTACGCGGTTCGTTGGCGGAATGCTACCCGAGTCAACGCTAGTACGCTAGCACTCTAATGCTAGGCAAACACCGTCTGAGCCATAACTTCGTAATGGCAGAACTTTTCGCGAGGCAACTTGGCTCATTTTAAAGCTCTTGGAGCGAGCTTCGATATAGCGAATTCTCAGCTTAATCCGACCGACGGTCTGCACGGCACGCTGCGCGACGTTCAAGGTACTCTTGCTGTTTTGACTAAGTCCTTCTTGATCCCTCTCTCTACAAACTCGGACCCGAGGATAGGGGCTGGTCTTGTACCAGGCACCCAGGGACCCTTGGAGGTGACCCCGAGGAGAGGTTTTAAGTTTGATTAAGTCCTAATAGCTTGAGTTTATTAGGCCCTTACACCAACATTGGGCAACGGCACACCGGCGCTTAGGGCATGTGGCAATGCCTTTGCTGAAGCAGCTGGAGAAGGATGGAGCCGTTAAGGGTCTGAAGCTGAACGGACAGCCACCCGATTACAACTGTGAAATCTGTTTGCTTTCAAAGTTCACCCGTTTCCCTTTCCATAGTGTGGCTGGCAGGAGCAAGAAGCCTTTGGAGCTGGTCCACATGGACTTGGTGGGGCCGCTGCCGGTGCAAGGGCACAAGGGGGAGCGGTATTTTCTTACAATTGTGGATAACTGGAGCAGGCTGATGTGGGCGTATCCGCTGAAGCAGAAGGACCACGCCGCCTCCACGATACGGGACGATTGGCTGCCATTCGTGGAGAAGCAGGCGGAGTGTGTAGTGAAGCGGATTAGGACAGACCGGGGTGGTGAGTTCCTTGGAGCTGAAATGACGGCCTGGCTCAAGAAGCAGGGCATCCAGAGAGAGCTGACCACGGCTTATACCCCACAGTCAAATGGTGTAGCAGAACGGGCAAACCGGACCATTCTGGAGACAGCTAGGGCGCTGCTCATAGAATCTGGGCTGAGCAACTCTATGTGGCCTCATGCTGTCCGGCACGCCACCGTCGCTAGGAACAGGGTGCTCACCAAGGTTGGGGATGACTCGTGGGTGCCGTTGGAGAGGTGGCTTGGGAGGAAGCCGCCGGTGGACATGCTGAGGGTGTTCGGTTGCATGGCAGTCGCCCACGTCCCCAAGACCTACCGCAGTAAGTTGGGGGCGAGTGCAATCTGGTGTGTGCATTTGGGGCTGGCTGCTGAGAGCAAGGGATGGCTGCTGTGGGAACCATCCAAGGGTGTGTTGTTTGACAGCAGGGATGTGAAATTCATTGAGGGCATGATGTATGGGAGCTGGGAGAAACAACCGGAGGCAAGGGTGTCCCAGCAGATGGAGCAGATCACCATGCAGCTGGACCTGACTCCTAGTGTGTGGGAGGAGGGAGAGGAGGCAGCTGCTGGAAATGGTGATGGAGAGAAGGTACAGGAGGCATCTTCTGGTGGAGAAAATGGTGTGGAAACTGGCGGCAGCACTAGTGGAGCTGCTGGACCCGAGGGAGGAGAGAAGCAGCAGGGAAAAACTAAGAAGCCGAAGGGTGTCGTTATGAAGGGATGGGAGACACCCGTCTCCAGGCCAGGACGTACCCGTATGGCTACTAAGAAGCTGACTGCAGGAACTGATGCAGCAGAGCAGCAGCTAGGGACCGAAGAGGCATTGCTGATTCTACCTCATGGCTATGACCCGGATGAGGAGGATGAGCCTGCGTACTGTTTTCTTGCCCCTGCACCAGAGGAACCAGCTAGCATGGAGGAGGCATTAGCTGGACCAGATAGGGACAAGTGGCTGGCTTCTAGGGATGCTGAGTACCAGAGTCTGCTGGAGAATAGGACATGGGATCTGGTGGTGCTGCCTGATGGGAAGAAAGCGATACAATGCAAGTGGGTGCTGAGGATCAAGACCGATGACAAGGGGCAGGTCACCATCTACAAGAGTAGGCTGGTGGCGAAGGGGTTTATGCAGAAGGAGAAGCAGGACTTCAACGAGATCTTTGCTCCCACTGCCAAACCCCCTACCCTCCGTGTCTTGTTGGCAGATGCAGCTGTTAGTGGGAAATTCATCATTCAGATGGATATTTCAACGGCATTCCTGAATGGGATTTTAGAGGAGGATGTGTACATGACGCAGCCGCCTAGGTATGAGGATGGTACGGGCAGGGTGTGCAAGCTCAACAAGTCCATCTACGGCTTGAAGCAGGCGCCACGCTGCTGGTACCAGAAGTTGGCAGCTGTTTTAGAGGAGATGGGATTCAGGACCAGCAGCTGTGATGAGAGCCTCTTTCTCAAGGGCGAGGGGGAGAAGCTGGTGCTGTTTCTGGTCTATGTGGACGACATTCTTCTCTTCAGCAGCAGCATGAAGGAGATCCAGAAAGTGCAGCAGCAACTGATGGAAAACTTCAAGTGCAAGAACCTTGGGGAGGTAAAGTACTACCTCGGGATGCACGTGGAGAGGGATCCAGATCACAGGTGGTTGAAGCTGCACCAGGAGAAGTTCATCAAGGAGCTGGGGGAGAAGTATGGGATTGAGAATGAGCGCAAGGTTGCAACTCCCCTGCCAGCAGAATTCAAGCTTGTGAAGGCTGCAGAGGATGAAGGGGTTGAAGCTGAAGAGCAGCAGCAATTTCAGTCCTTGGTGGGCAGCCTCTTGTACGCAGCAGTTCACACGAGGCCCGACATCTCTTTCTCGGTTGGGCAGCTGGCTAGGGTGGTGCAGAATCCATCAGAGGAGCAGGTGGATGCAGCTGAGCGTGTGGTGAAGTACCTGAACTCTCACCCAAGCATTGGAGTTCAATACTCCGCATCTGCACAGGTGAAGCAGAAAGGGGTGGAGGTGCTGAAAGAGAAGGGGGAGAGGCTTGGAGAAGGCAAGCTATTTCTCACTTGCTTTACCGATGCTACGTGGGCTTCTGAGAAGGAGGATTCCTCATCTGTGGGAGGATACATCTGCGTAGTTGGGGGAGGACCTGTTAGTTGGAGGTCCAAGAAGCAGACGGAGACGGCACTCTCTTCCGTAGAATCAGAGTACATGGCGATGTTCCATGGGGTGAAGGAGGTGATTTGGCTGAGGAGGCTGTTAGAGGAGATTGGCCAGGAGCAGAAAGTTGCTACGCCGCTGTTTTGTGATAGCAAGGGGGCTCTTGGGATGGCCAGAAACGCTGTGCTTCATGGGCTGAACAAGCACATGCGTATCAAGTGGCACTGGCTGCGTAAGGAGGTGAAGAGGGGGACGGTGCATCCGATCTACATCAAGACTCACCAGCAGCCAGCAGACTTTCTCACCAAGAGGCTTGCGGATGAGCCTCATTGGCGTTGTGTGCGCATGAGTGGAATGAGCATGAACTAGCATGGAATGACGGGGATGCAGCCGGCAGGCTGAGGGGGAGTGTGTTGGGTGCAAATTTACATTGCACGACATCCTGCCGTCTGTTTGTATGAGTATGCGTGTGCGAATGCATTTGCGTGTGAATGGTGTGTTCGTGTGTTTGTTTGCTTTCGCATTTTTCGCTTGATGCATTTGCAGGTACTCGCGCAATGTGCGCTTCGGCACAACATTGTATGCGCTATGAACAGTGCAAGCAGAAAGGACGAGCTCGCAAAGGAACCCAAGATGGAAGCTTTGCAGTTCGGTTGAGTTGATTGCGCAGATTCAGTTCTATCCAACTCGAAATTGTACTGTTTTGTTTGGTTAACTATAGTGTAGCAGGGAAGGCACTATAGGGGTACAATTTAGGTGAAGGTTGGATGTTGTTTGTCTGTATCTGCATGCTACAAGGCCAGGGGAAACCAGCGGAACCAGCATTTGGCTGGTTGGGCAAAGACAAAACAGGTTCTGTTTTTAGAACCTGAACCTGGTTGTTGTTTTCCCAGGTTGGAAAAACAGAACCAGAGGTTGTTTACCAACCTACCACCTGCTATTTTTTCCAGCCAGGTTGGTTCTGTTGCTTGGAATTATTTGGGATCATCCCTGGTTGTTCCCAGGTTGATTCCCAAGGTCCTTGCTAGCTAGAACTATTTAATCCTTCTCTGTTTGTACCTGAATATAGTCAAATTGATTCATGTGAATTCCTTCCTCGCTGGAATTTCGTTTCTACGCGGTTCGTTGGCGGAATGCTACCCGAGTCAACGCTAGTACGCTAGCACTCTAATGCTAGGCAAACACCGTCTGAGCCATAACTTCGTAATGGCAGAACTTTTCGCGAGGCAACTTGGCTCATTTTAAAGCTCTTGGAGCGAGCTTCGATATAGCGAATTCTCAGCTTAATCCGACCGACGGTCTGCACGGCACGCTGCGCGACGTTCAAGGTACTCTTGCTGTTTTGACTAAGTCCTTCTTGATCCCTCTCTCTACAAACTCGGACCCGAGGATAGGGGCTGGTCTTGTACCAGGCACCCAGGGACCCTTGGAGGTGACCCCGAGGAGAGGTTTTAAGTTTGATTAAGTCCTAATAGCTTGAGTTTATTAGGCCCTTACACCAACATTGGGCAACGGCACACCGGCGCTTAGGGCATGTGGCAATGCCTTTGCTGAAGCAGCTGGAGAAGGATGGAGCCGTTAAGGGTCTGAAGCTGAACGGACAGCCACCCGATTACAACTGTGAAATCTGTTTGCTTTCAAAGTTCACCCGTTTCCCTTTCCATAGTGTGGCTGGCAGGAGCAAGAAGCCTTTGGAGCTGGTCCACATGGACTTGGTGGGGCCGCTGCCGGTGCAAGGGCACAAGGGGGAGCGGTATTTTCTTACAATTGTGGATAACTGGAGCAGGCTGATGTGGGCGTATCCGCTGAAGCAGAAGGACCACGCCGCCTCCACGATACGGGACGATTGGCTGCCATTCGTGGAGAAGCAGGCGGAGTGTGTAGTGAAGCGGATTAGGACAGACCGGGGTGGTGAGTTCCTTGGAGCTGAAATGACGGCCTGGCTCAAGAAGCAGGGCATCCAGAGAGAGCTGACCACGGCTTATACCCCACAGTCAAATGGTGTAGCAGAACGGGCAAACCGGACCATTCTGGAGACAGCTAGGGCGCTGCTCATAGAATCTGGGCTGAGCAACTCTATGTGGCCTCATGCTGTCCGGCACGCCACCGTCGCTAGGAACAGGGTGCTCACCAAGGTTGGGGATGACTCGTGGGTGCCGTTGGAGAGGTGGCTTGGGAGGAAGCCGCCGGTGGACATGCTGAGGGTGTTCGGTTGCATGGCAGTCGCCCACGTCCCCAAGACCTACCGCAGTAAGTTGGGGGCGAGTGCAATCTGGTGTGTGCATTTGGGGCTGGCTGCTGAGAGCAAGGGATGGCTGCTATGGGAACCATCCAAGGGTGTGTTGTTTGACAGCAGGGATGTGAAATTCATTGAGGGCATGATGTATGGGAGCTGGGAGAAACAACCGGAGGCAAGGGTGTCCCAGCAGATGGAGCAGATCACCATGCAGCTGGACCTGACTCCTAGTGTGTGGGAGGAGGGAGAGGAGGCAGCTGCTGGAAATGGTGATGGAGAGAAGGTACAGGAGGCATCTGCTGGTGGAAAAAATGGTGTGGAAACTGGCGGCAGCACTAGTGGAGCTGCTGGACCCGAGGGAGGAGAGAAGCAGCAGGGAAAAACTAAGAAGCCGAAGGGTGTCGTTATGAAGGGATGGGAGACACCCGTCTCCAGGCCAGGACGTACCCGTATGGCTACTAAGAAGCTGACTGCAGGAACTGATGCAGCAGAGCAGCAGCTAGGGACCGAAGAGGCATTGCTGATTCTACCTCATGGCTATGACCCGGATGAGGAGGATGAGCCTGCGTACTGTTTTCTTGCCCCTGCACCAGAGGAACCAGCTAGCATGGAGGAGGCATTAGCTGGACCAGATAGGGACAAGTGGCTGGCTTCTAGGGATGCTGAGTACCAGAGTCTGCTGGAGAATAGGACATGGGATCTGGTGGTGCTGCCTGATGGGAAGAAAGCGATACAATGCAAGTGGGTGCTGAGGATCAAGACCGATGACAAGGGGCAGGTCACCATCTACAAGAGTAGGCTGGTGGCGAAGGGGTTTATGCAGAAGGAGAAGCAGGACTTCAACGAGATCTTTGCTCCCACTGCCAAACCCCCTACCCTCCGTGTCTTGTTGGCAGATGCAGCTGTTAGTGGGAAATTCATCATTCAGATGGATATTTCAACGGCATTCCTGAATGGGATTTTAGAGGAGGATGTGTACATGACGCAGCCGCCTAGGTATGAGGATGGTACGGGCAGGGTGTGCAAGCTCAACAAGTCCATCTACGGCTTGAAGCAGGCGCCACGCTGCTGGTACCAGAAGTTGGCAGCTGTTTTAGAGGAGATGGGATTCAGGACCAGCAGCTGTGATGAGAGCCTCTTTCTCAAGGGCGAGGGGGAGAAGCTGGTGCTGTTTCTGGTCTATGTGGACGACATTCTTCTCTTCAGCAGCAGCATGAAGGAGATCCAGAAAGTGCAGCAGCAACTGATGGAAAACTTCAAGTGCAAGAACCTTGGGGAGGTAAAGTACTACCTCGGGATGCACGTGGAGAGGGATCCAGATCACAGGTGGTTGAAGCTGCACCAGGAGAAGTTCATCAAGGAGCTGGGGGAGAAGTATGGGATTGAGAATGAGCGCAAGGTTGCAACTCCCCTGCCAGCAGAATTCAAGCTTGTGAAGGCTGCAGAGGATGAAGGGGTTGAAGCTGAAGAGCAGCAGCAATTTCAGTCCTTGGTGGGCAGCCTCTTGTACGCAGCAGTTCACACGAGGCCCGACATCTCTTTCTCGGTTGGGCAGCTGGCTAGGGTGGTGCAGAATCCATCAGAGGAGCAGGTGGATGCAGCTGAGCGTGTGGTGAAGTACCTGAACTCTCACCCAAGCATTGGAGTTCAATACTCCGCATCTGCACAGGTGAAGCAGAAAGGGGTGGAGGTGCTGAAAGAGAAGGGGGAGAGGCTTGGAGAAGGCAAGCTATTTCTCACTTGCTTTACCGATGCTACGTGGGCTTCTGAGAAGGAGGATTCCTCATCTGTGGGAGGATACATCTGCGTAGTTGGGGGAGGACCTGTTAGTTGGAGGTCCAAGAAGCAGACGGAGACGGCACTCTCTTCCGTAGAATCAGAGTACATGGCGATGTTCCATGGGGTGAAGGAGGTGATTTGGCTGAGGAGGCTGTTAGAGGAGATTGGCCAGGAGCAGAAAGTTGCTACGCCGCTGTTTTGTGATAGCAAGGGGGCTCTTGGGATGGCCAGAAACGCTGTGCTTCATGGGCTGAACAAGCACATGCGTATCAAGTGGCACTGGCTGCGTAAGGAGGTGAAGAGGGGGACGGTGCATCCGATCTACATCAAGACTCACCAGCAGCCAGCAGACTTTCTCACCAAGAGGCTTGCGGATGAGCCTCATTGGCGTTGTGTGCGCATGAGTGGAATGAGCATGAACTAGCATGGAATGACGGGGATGCAGCCGGCAGGCTGAGGGGGAGTGTGTTGGGTGCAAATTTACATTGCACGACATCCTGCCGTCTGTTTGTATGAGTATGCGTGTGCGAATGCATTTGCGTGTGAATGGTGTGTTCGTGTGTTTGTTTGCTTTCGCATTTTTCGCTTGATGCATTTGCAGGTACTCGCGCAATGTGCGCTTCGGCACAACATTGTATGCGCTATGAACAGTGCAAGCAGAAAGGACGAGCTCGCAAAGGAACCCAAGATGGAAGCTTTGCAGTTCGGTTGAGTTGATTGCGCAGATTCAGTTCTATCCAACTCGGAATTGTACTGTTTTGTTTGGTTAACTATAGTGTAGCAGGGAAGGCACTATAGGGGTACAATTTAGGTGAAGGTTGGATGTTGTTTGTCTGTATCTGCATGCTACAAGGCCAGGGGAAACCAGCGGAACCAGCATTTGGCTGGTTGGGCAAAGACAAAACAGGTTCTGTTTTTAGAACCTGAACCTGGTTGTTGTTTTCCCAGGTTGGAAAAACAGAACCAGAGGTTGTTTACCAACCTACCACCTGCTATTTTGTCCAGCCTGGTTGGTTCTGTTGCTTGGAATTATTTGGGATCATCCCTGGTTGTTCCCAAGTTGATTCCCAAGGTCCTTGCTAGCTAGAACTATTTAATCCTTCTCTGTTTGTACCTGAACATAGTCAAATTGATTCAAGCGAATTCCTTCCTCGCTGGAATTTCGTTTCTGCGCTATTCGACGGCGGAATGCTACCCGAGTCAACGCTAGTATGCTAGCACTCCAACGCTAGGCAAACGCGAAAGCAAACAAACACACGAACACACCATTCACACGCAAATGCACTCGCACACGCATACTCGTACAAACAGACGGCAGGATGTCGTGCAAAGTGAATTTGCACGCAACATAAGTCAAGGTCAGATCTCTCTGAATGCCCTGCTTCTTGAGCCAGGCCGTCATTTCAGCTCCAAGGAACTCACCACCCCGGTCTGTCCTAATCCGCTTCACCACACACTCCGCCTGCTTCTCCACGAACGGCAGCCAATCATCCCGTATCGTGGAGGCGGCGTGGTGCTTCTGCTTGAGCGGATATGCCCACATCAGCCTGCTCCAGTTATCCACAATTGTAAGGAAATACCGCTCCCCCTTGTGCCCTTGCACTGGCAGCGGCCCCACCAAGTCCATGTGGACCAGCTCCAACGGCTTCTTGCTCCTGCCAGCCACACTATGGAAGGGGAAACGGGTAAACTTTGAGAGCAAACAGATTTCACAGTTATCATCGGGTGGCTGTCCGTTCAGCTTCAGACCCTTAACAGCTCCATCCTTCTCTAGCTGCTTCAGCAAAGGCATTGCCATATGCCCCAAGCGTCGGTGTGCCGTTGCCCAATCCGTCTCCCCAGATCTGGCCGACACTTTCACACCAACTCCCCCAATCTACCACCTGCTATTTTGTCCAGCCAGGTTGGTTCTGTCGCTTAGAATCATCCCTTATCCTTGGTTGTTTCCAGGTTGATTCCTAAGGTACTTTCTAGCTATAACTATTTGTTCCTTCTCTCTTTGTAATTGGATATAGTCAATTGATTCAAGCGGATTCCTTCCTTGCTGACATTTTGTTTCTACGCGGTCGATGGCGGAATGAAGTCTGAGTCAACGCTAGTACACTAGCACTCCAACGCTAGGCAAACACTGTCCGAGCCATAACTTCGTAATGGCAGAAATTCCCGCGAGGGAACTTCGCTTGTTTTAAATCTCTTGGAGCAAGCTTTGATATAGCGAAATCTCAGCTTAATTTGATCGACTGCCTGCACCGCACGCTGCGCGACGTTCAAGGTACTCTCGTTATTTTGGCTAAGTCATTCTTGACTCACTTGTCTCTCTACCAGCTCGGACCCGAGGATGGGGACTGGTCTTGTACCAGGCACCCAGGGACCCTTGGAGGTGACCCCGAGGAAAGGTTTAAAGTTTGATAAGTCTTAATAGCTTGAGTTTATTAGGCCCTTACACCAACACCCTGCAAATGCTTCAAGCGAAAATTGCGAAAGCACACAGACATACGTATACACCATTCAGACGCTAATGCATTCGCAGACACATACTCATACAAACAGACGGTAGGATTTTGTGCAAAGTGTATTTGCACCAAACAGACTCCTTTGTAGCTGACTTCCTCCAAGTCGGCTATCCTTCAAATTCGGCCAACCAGGACGCCTTCATCCCCAAGTAGGCAAGCCAAGCCGACTTAGCCAGCCACGAAGTCGGCTACCCGCTGGTCGACGAAGCCCTTTGCCACCAGCTTCCTGTTATCAGCGGCTTCGGAGTGGACCCGTACAGGTCGACCAAGATCGTAAACCTGCTCACCTAATTCGGCGACGGCCGCTGTAGGCTGTCGGCTGCACCACCTATGCATTCGACCACGAAATTGGCTCTGCCAAGCGAGGACGAGGCCAACACCCAACACCCATTAAAATCTTTGCACCATCGACATGGGTAAATTACACACTTATTCTTAGCACTATCCATATGGGTATGTTTTGCGCTCACCCTTAGTATCAAACATATGGGTGAGCAACATACATATCCTTAGCACCATCCACATGGTTAAATCACGCACAAATTGTTAATACCATTAACATAGGAGAGTAACGTATATACTCTTAGCACCATTCACATGGGTAAGTACCTTTGATTATAAGTGAGTAAAGAATATATTCTTACCACCATCCACATCACTAGATTACACACTTACTCTTAATACCATCCATATGGGTAAGTAACGCATATACTTTTAATACTATCCACGTGGAAAATTTACGTTGTTTGTCTTAGCACCATCCATATGGTTAAGTAACGCATATACTCTTAACACCATCCACATGGATAAATTACGCACTTACTTTTAGTACCATCCAAATAGGCGAATAACGCATACGCTCTTACTAGACCCACACTAACTCTTAGTACCATTCATATGGGTAAGTGACGCACGCTTTTTTAGTACCATCTATATGGGTGAGTAACGCACATAATCTTATCACCATCTATATGGGTAAATTACGCAATTACTTTTAGTACCATCCATATGGGCGAGTAACGCATATACTCTTAGTACATCCACATGGGTAAATAATGGACATAGTCTTAGCACCATCCATATGGGTAAGGTACACACCTCCATTTTGTAGCATCCATATGGGCGAGTAACGCTTATACTTTTAGCAGAATCCACACGGTTAAATTACACAGTTTCCCTTAGCACTATTCACATGGGTAGCTTACGCACTTATTTTTAATACCATCCATATGTGTGAGTAACACATATAATTTTAGAACCATCCACATGGGTCAAATACGCACCTGCTCTTAGTACCACCTATTGAATGAATAACGCATATACTCTTAGCACTCTCCAGATGGGTAAATTAGGCACTTATTCTTAGCACCATCAATATGGGTAAGTTACGCACGTATATTTATTTTCATCCATATTGTAAGGTAGTACCGATATTCTTAGTACCATCCATATTGGTGAGTAACGCATATGCTCTTAGCACCATCACCACATGGGTAAGTTACGTAGTTGCTTTTAGTACCATCCATACGGACGAGTAATGCATATACTCCTTAGTACATCCACACGTGCAAATTACAGATTTACACTTAGCACACTCCACATAGGTAAGATACACTTTTTTTGTAGCACCATCCGTATTGTCGGGTAACACCTATACTCTTAGCACCGTTCATAAAAAAAAAAAAAAAAAAAGGTACTTTTATCATCCGTATGGGCGAGTAACGCAGATAGCACCATCCACATGGGTAAATTACGGACTTTTTCTTAGCTCCATCCTCATGGATCTATTACAGACTTACTGTTAGAACCATCCATATGGGTAACTTACACACTTAGTATTAGTACCAACCATATGGGTGAGTAACACCTATGGTCGTAGTACCATCTATATGAATGAATCACAGACTTACGCTTAGAACAATCCATATGGGTAAAATACTTATTGTACTATCAATAGGGGTGAGTATCGTATATAATTTAAGCACCATAAACATGGGTAAATTATGCACATACTATTTATACTATTCATATAGGTTAGTAATGCATATACTTTTAGAACTATCTACAAGGGTCAAATACGAACCTACTCTTAATACCATCCTTATAGGTGAGTAATGCATGTACTCTTAGCATCATCGAGATGGGTAAATTATGAAAAAAAAATTAGCTCTATCCATATGGGCAAATTACACACTTACTCTAAGATAGAACCATCCATATGGGAAAGTTACGCACTTACTATTGATACCATCCATATGATTGAGTATCCCATATACTCTTAGCGCCATCCACATATGTAAATTACACAATACTTTTAGTACCATCTATATGGACAAGTAACGCATATGTTTTTAGCACCATCCACATGGGTAAACTACGCACTTACATTTAGTACCATCAATATGGGGGACTTACTCTTAGCACCATCCATATATATAAGATACACACCTCCTTTTTGTACCATCCATATAGGCGAGTAATGCATGTACTCTTAGCACCATCCACACGGTTAGATTACGCATTTACTGTTAGCACTATCTACATGGGTAAATTACGCACTTATTCTTAGTATCATATCTATGTGTTAGTAACGCTTATAACATTAGAACCATGCGCATTGGTCAAGTATGCACATACTCTTAGTACATCCATATGGTTTAATTACGGACTTACTCTTAGCACTCCATATGTGTAAGTTAGACATTTACATTCAGTACCATCCATATGGTTGGGTAACGCCTATATTCTTAGTACCATCCATATTGGCGGATAACATCTATACTGTTAGCACCATCCACATGGGTAAATTCCGCACTTACCTTTAGTATCATCCATATGGGCCAGTAATGCATCTATTTTTAGTACATCCATATGGGTAAATTACCGATTTACACTTAGCACGATTTACTCTTGGCACCACCCATTTCAATAAATATATCACTTACTTCTAGTACCATCCATATGGCAAGTAATGTTGCACAAGATCCGGTCATTTTGAAGACTTACGACGAACGCAAATCTCAACTAAACGCAAATCCGCTCGGTAGGATTGTGCGCGCTAGTCTTAGCTACCATTTGCAAGTTGAATCACTTCATTTGATAGTATAGGGCATGAGAAAAAAAACAAAAAGGGATAGCTGCTGCTTTCACTAGAATGGAATGGAGGAAGAATAAACACTAGGCATAGAATAAGGAGTTGGGGTATTTCAAGAGAACCTTGTCAGGGAAGGCTCTCCAAATGCTAGGGAATGATAGTAGGAACCTTCCTAGCTTCAAATATGCAACCCTCATAATAAGGTCCTTAAGGTGTCACATGCAAAATCCAATCCAATTGGATTTTGCCTAGGTGTTGCAACATTTGCAACCCATGCTAGAAACTTCTAGCCATTCCAATCCAAAAGTCAAAGTTGCCTTCCCAACCACTTAACCAAAGATCCTTTTATAGTCATGACCCATTAATCGCCCAATTTAGATCCCAAATAAATATAGAACTGCCAAATCTTGGAAATTTTGTAACTTTGGCGATCTTGGTATCGTAAGAAAGCTCTGGATTTCTCCTGCATGATCAAGCATTTAGAATTGGAAAAAAACACAGAGGTGGTAAAATCCCAAACAGTTATGCATAATTATTTATGCTCATGCAAATGACGCAAGCATGGATTGCACGAGCACACAGCAGGACGTTAGGATGACATGCACTCATACTGACGTGCATACAACAAGCAATGCATATACTCTTAGCACTATCCACATGGGTAAATTATGGACTTACTCTTAGCACCATCCACATGGATCAATTACAGACTTACTTTTAGCACCATACATATGGGTAAGTTACACACTTACTCATATTACCATCCGTGTGGGTGACTCATAGTACCATCTATATGGGTAAATTACGCACTTACACTTAGAACCATCCATACGAGTGAGTATTGCATATACTCTAAGCACCATCCATATGGATAGATTACGCAATACCATCCATATGGGCGAACGCATATACTTTTAGTACCATCCACATGGGTTAAATACGCATTTACTCTTAGCACCAGATATATGGGTAAGTTACACACTCACTCTCAGTACCTTCCCTTTGGTTATGTAACACTCATACTCTTAGCACCATCCATATTGGTAGATTACACACTTACTCTTAGCACCATCCATATGGGTACGTTACATACTTACTCTTAGTACCATCCATATGGGTAAGTAACACCTATACTCGTAATACCATCCATACTGGTAAAGTACGCGCTTGCACTTAGCACCGTCCATATGGGTGAATTACGTACTTACTTTAAGTACCACCGTATAAGTAAGTAACGCATATACTCTAAGCACCATCCAAATGGGTAAATTACGCAGTACCATCAATATGGGGGAGTAACACATATATTTCTTGCACCATCTATATGGGTAAGTTATACACTCACTCTTAGTACCATCCACATGGGTAAATTACGCACTTACTTGTAGTACAATCCATATCGGCAAGTAGCACATACATTCTTAGCACCATCTACATGGACAAATTACGCACCTACTTTTAATACCATTGTTAAGGGTGAAACTTTTAGCACCATCTACATGGGAAATTTACACTTACTCTTAGTAGCATCCATATGGGTAAGGAACGGATATACTCAGAACCATTCACATGGTTAAGTCACGCACATACTCTTAGTATCATCCAGACGGGTATGTAACACATATACTCTTAGCACCATCCACATGGGTAAATTACGCCCTTACTTTCATTACCAACCATATCGGCAAAAAACACATATACTCTTAGTACATCCACATGGGTGAATTTTGGACTTACTCTTAGCACTTCCATATGGGTAAGTTAAACATTTATATTAGTACCATCCATATGGTTGGGTAACACCTATACTCTCAGTACCATCCATATGGGTGAGTAACATCTATACTCTTAGCATCATCCAAATAGGTAAACTACACACTTACCTATAGTACCATTCATATACGTAAGTAACACATATACACTTACAACCATCCGCATGGATCAATTATGGACTTACTTTTAGCACCATCCATATAAGTAAGTTTCACACTTACTCTTAGCACCATCCCTATGGGTGAATAACTCACTTACTTCAAGTACCATCCATATAGGTGAGTAACGGATATATTCTAATACCATCCACATGGGTACATTATGCAGTGCCATCCATATGGGACAGTAACGCATATATTCTAAGCACCATTGACATGGGAAAATTACGCATTTACTCTTAGCACCATCCATATGAGAATATTACACACTTATCCTTAGAACCTTCCATGTGGGTAAGTTACACACATAATCTTAGTATTTACCACACGGCTGAGTAACACACATACTCCTAGCACCGTCCACATGGGTAAATTTGCACTTACTGTTAGTACCATCCAGATAGACGAGTAACACCTGTACTCTTAGCACCATCTACATGGGTAAATTACACACTTTTTTTTAGTGACATGTTGGTGTAAGGGCCATATGAAATCAAGCTATTCAGACCTAATCAATCTTAAAACCTCTCCTCAAAGTCACCTCCAAGGGTTCCTTGTTGCCTGGTACAAAACCAGCCCCTATCCTCGGGTCCGAATTTGTAGAGAGAGGAGAAAAGAAAGATCTAGCAAAAACAAAATGAGAGTACGTTGAATGTTGTGTAGCGTGCCGTGCAGACCGTCGAAGCTCGCTTCAAGAGCTTTGAATGAGCCAAGTTTTTTTGCAAAATGTTCTGCCATTACGAAGTTATGGCTCGGAGAGCGTTTGCCTAGCGCTGGAGTAGTGTATTATCGTTGAATCGGGTAGCATTTCGCCATCGAACCACGTTGAAACGAGATTCCAGCAGGTAAGGTATTCGCTTAAATCAAATTGACTGTGTCTAGAAACAAACATAGAAGGAGTAAAGAGTTTTAGCTAACAAGGCTTGAAGTTAACCTAGGAACAACCAGGGATGATCCCACATAAATTCAAGCAACAAAACCAACCTGGCTGGACAAAACAGCAGGTGGTAGGTTGGTAAACAACCTCTGGTTCTGTTTTTCCAACCTGGGAAAACAACAACCAGGTTCAAGTTCTAAAAACAGAACTTGTTTTTTCCTTGCCCAAGCAGCCAAATTCTGGTTCTGCTTGTCAGCAACGGCAGGTAAGCCCACAAGCATATACTGTTAGCACCATCCACATGTGTATACGCATTTATTCTTAGTATCATCCATACGGGTGAGTAATACATATTTCTAATCACCATCCACATGGGTAAAATACACACTTACATTTAGTACCATCCATATGGGCGAGTAAGCATATACTCTTAGCACCACCCACATGGGAAAGTTACGCAGTTATTCTTAGCACCATCCATATGGGTAGGCTACGCACTTGCTCTTAGTCCCATTCATACTGGAGAGTAACACCTATACTCTTAGCACCATCCATATGTTTACATCACAAATTGTATTTTAGTACCATCCATACATACGAATAACGCATGTATTTAAGCCCCATCCACCTGGGTAAATTATGATTTTTTTCTTATCACCATCCATATGGGTAAATTGCGCATTTACTTGTAGTACCGTCAATATTGTTGGCAAAAGGGCCTATGACTTATCAAGCTTAACATCTCTCTTCGGGGTCATCTCTTCTGGTATATGACCAGCCCCTATCCTCGGGTCCGAGTTTGTAGAGAGAGGGATCAAGAGCGATTTAGTCAAAACAGCAAGAGTGCCTTCAACGTCGCGCACCGTATCATGCAGACCGTCTATCGGATTAAGCTGATAATACGCTGTATCGAAGCTCGCAAGTCAAGTTTCTTTGCAAAATGTACTGCCATTGCAGAGTTATGGTTTGGACTGCGATTGCCTAGTGTTGGAGTGCTAGCGAGCTAGTTTTGACTTGGATAGCACTTCACCGTCGAACCGTGTAGAAACAGAATTTCACCAAGGAAAGAACTTGATCGAATCAAATTAACTATATCCAGGTACAAATGGAGAAGGAATAAATATTTGGGGCCAATTCTTCCATGTGACAGACAAGGGCGAGCAAGGAGGCGCATATGCCAAGGTTGGAGCAGAGCTGCACCCCCTAGACTATTGGGTGTTGGACACGGGCGCTGCTTGGACGATGATGCCTTGCAAGGACCTGCTGGACGACGTACACGCTGTACCAATCAACGAGGTGTGTTCCGCCTTTGGACACACGCTGAAGGTGGCTGGTGCAAGACGAGCTGTGTTTAAGGGAACGGATGACAAGCCGGTGGTGCTGCACGACGTTCTCTTTGTCCCAAACCTCAAAGCGAATCTGATTTCCCTTTGTAAGCTTGCTAAGGCTAGGGTGAGCACTAGCACGGATGGGGCTCGCACGTACAAGGGGCAGCTGGGCAATCGGGTGCTTTGGGATTTGCACAGGAGAAAGGACATGTACAGATCCAAGTGGCAGCTGCCGGAGCCTGCGTAGCACGGTGGGGGACAAGCTGGTGAGGGGTCTGCATCTCAAGGGGAGTGCAACGCCGTTGGTGCGGAGAATCCTAACCTACGGGAGAGCTTGCTAGCGTGGGGCGCATGGACAGGGCTCTGGTAGTGATTCCCAGAACTGTGTTTGGTTGCCTTGGTAGAATTGAAGCATAGTTTCACTAAGAAAATTGATAGGCAAGAATATGATACAAGCAAGGAGAACCAAAGAGGAAAGGCAATGAACCTCTGCAGGTACCAAGCTTGTCAGAAACGGCAGGTAAGCCCACAAGCATATGCACTGTCACCTAACTTTGTAGTTGCTCAGGTTTTACAACAATGACTGTTGTATACGTTTTTACAACTAGTAAAAACGTTTTTTCAGGTTCAGTTTCCTTACTGATTCGAATTCTCCTGGGGAGTACAATTTCTGAGTGCTTCTGATTGGTCGAAATTCCCTCTCTCGCGATTGGGTGAAATTCGCGCACATTCGAATTTCACTCGACAGGTTAATATGGTCGACAGGAAATGTTCAACTCGGCAATGCTCCCGTCGAACTTAATTCCGCCGACCAGCATCATCGGCATCCGCGTAGCCGACCAGGCACAGCGACTTTGGTCTGCCGCCAAACTCCAGAGCGGCATCTGGGGCGAGATAAAGCAGGCAGCAATCGACATCCACCATTGGTTGTCGCTCCGCACCGTCAGACTGCTCCCAAGTTTGCTGCATGCGAAGGCAATGTCCGGCCTCGTCGTCGTTGCCGCGAATTGCAGTGAGCCGACCATCTAACAAAACTCTTCTTCGCGTGAGTGGAAGTCCTCGTCGTCGAACGTCAGCTCAGCGTAGGAGTCGACAAAGACTGGCGTCTTTGGTCTCAAGCAAACTGCTCTTCGTTGCGGAAGCGCCTATGCAGCTTGTTGACGTACGATTGTTGGTGGAGCCACAACTTCCGTGCAAGTTGGTAACGAAAAATCTCCAGCCCGAGGTACTTTTTGACTGGCGAGATCTCGCGCGGCTCGAAGGCGGCCTCCAGCAGCTCCTTCAGCATTGCAGTGCTGCTGCTAGCGGCGAGTAGGTCGTCGACGTAGACCAGCACCCAGCACACCACTCTGTCGTCGCCAATCTTGAAAAAGAGCGCCTCGTCAACCTGCCTTTTGCTCCAACCAGCTCCGGTCAGCACCGCGTCAAGCGCCGAGTACCACATAGCAGCAACTGCTTCAGCAGCTTGCACACTAGGCCGGCCCCGTCATTGTAGTAATCAGGCTGGTACATGTAGAGCACGCGGTCGAGCTTGCTCTGCACGAATGCGTTCTTCATGTCGAGTTGCATCTGGTGCAGGTCGCGGACTGTTACGATGCTGAGGAAGATTCGCAGAATTACATAGCTCCCCCTTGGCGCTTAGGTCTCATCATAGTCCGTGCCGTACACATAGGTGAAGCCTTATACGACTATGCAAGCCTTCTCGCGGGCGACCGTATCGTCAATGTGATACTTCGTCATAAGGACCCAGCGGTTCTTCATAATGTTGACACCGCGAGGGCACTCGACAAGCTCCCATGTGCCATTGGTTATGAGACTCTTGATTGCTTCGTCCATCGCGGCCTTCACCGCCTTGCCCTTTGAGCTCGCCAATGCCTCCTTCACCGTCATGTTGGCAATGTTCCAGCAGTGCTCCAACTTGGCATGCACATCGGGGTCGAGCTCGGGCAGGGTGATAACGGCCTGCCCATGCATCGTCGAGCAGCGTGTTGTAGGAGGTTGGCGGCAGGCAAACGTGGTAGCTTATCTTTCCGCGAGGCTTTCCAAAGTTAGAACGTGTGGAACGTCGATCTGCCAGCTTGTCGAGTGGTACCTCTACCACGTCGATGTCGCCTGACTCCCCCGTCGATGACTCCCTTTCGTCGTCGCCAGCTGCACCTACAATCTCCACCACGTCGCTTGATGAGCTGACGTCGAGCTACTCCACCAAGGTCGGCTCCCCTGTCAGCTCCAACTCCACCCCATCGCCATCTTGCTCGACAGCCAGGTCAAGGTCACGTCGTTCGTCAGCGATGCCATCGAACGGTGCCAATGGCAACGCCTCAATGCTCACCTCAGCACTGGCGGCCGACGTCGATGATGTTTTGGGCAGATCGGGAACGAGCGATGGAACGGACGGGAACGTAGGAGGAGGTGGAGGAGCTGTCGATGGAGGCGGAATTGGGGGAGCGGTCCACGAATTGATCATCGACCTCTGTGTCGGAGTAGACGGAGAGACTTGGGCCTGCGTTGTCGATGGGCCATAGGTGGTTTTCCAGTCCTCCAGCGTCATGGATGCGTAGAAGATGGCTTGGACTTGTGACAACCTCATTGTTAGTCAAGTCGAGCACTTCCCAGCCCTTGCTCTCCAGCGATACCCCGAGATGAAGCCCCCAACGGGCCTTTGGAGCCAGCTTCCCGCCACGTTGCTGCTCGGGGACCATAAAGTGCACCATGCGGCCCAATATGCATGCCAGCATAAGGTCCGGCTTCTCCTCAAAGGGCAGTTGGTGCGTAGTTGTCCCCGAAGGCATCGAAGCCAGTTCGAGGCGATTGCGCACCCAGACGGCCTGCCGCAAGTGGTGAAGCAGCATCGTCCGCAAGGCCTCAACCACCGTACACATCTCTCGTTCCGCCATGCGATTCTGCTGCGGATTGTAGAGGCACATTAAGTTGTGGAGAATGCCCTTGTCCTCGACAAGGTTGGTGAAGGCGTGACCGAGAAACTCTCCTCCATGGTCCGAGCGCAACATCATCACTGTCTTCGAGGGCTGTCGCACCACCAAATTCAACCACTTCTCAAACACCAGCAGCACATCGCTCTTCTTGACAATCGGTCGGACCTACATGTAACGAGACTTTTGGTCCTTCAGCAGGAGAAAGTAGAGGCTGCCATCAGCGGCAGTCACACGGAATGGCCCACAGGTCGATGTGCACCATATCGAGCGCGTTCTTGGCTTCCGAACCCTTGTCGGGGAAGGTGTGCCGCGCCAGTTTGCCGCCGACGCAGAAGGCACATGGTAGATCAGCCCCGCTACCACATGCTTTGCTGAACTCTCGATGATGTGGACGCCGACGTGGGCAAGTCGAGCATGCCACTTGTCTGGGGTCGACTTTGTCGCCGACGCAATCGTCTGCAGTGCTACTGTCCCGATTGCCGTTGAAGTCGTCGTTGACTTTGTCGAGCAAGCGCGAAGGTCGGTGCAGAGGACCCGGCCGGTGTAGCGCGCACGACCGAGCACATCTCCCGCCACTGACACCAATAGCATCTCGTTGCTGTCGTCCTGCAGCTTCACACCGTGGTCTTTCAGCTAGCCAACAAACAGCAAAATTGCTTATACGCCCGGCACGTAAAGCACGTCGGGGATGAAGACCTGCTTCCCGGCCTCTCCTTGCAGCGCGATAGTGCCATAGCCTTCGACGACTTGAACCGCCCCATTGAAGCCGCGCACGTGCTTGATGTCACCTCCCGGCTTCATCTCGACAAATGTGTCGCGCATTCCCATCAGGTGATGGGAGCAGCCACTGTCGAGGAGCACCTTGGTCGAGTTGGCTTGTACGGCGGCAGCGACCGCCTGGAAGTTTTTGCTGGCATCTGGTGCGAGGAAAAATTTCCTGCTCTACAACGTTGACCATCGAGCACGATGCCCCAGTGTCGCTGCGACCGTTGCCCTCAGTAGATTCGACGTTCTTCGTCGATAACGTCTTCGACGCCTGCTTCTCCTTGCGCGGCTGGTTGTCTCGGCGATGACGGTCACCATTAAACTTGCCGCAGTTGGATTTTCGATCGTCGTCAGACTAATCGCGGTTGAGGTTGTCGTAGGAGAGGTAGTCGGGAGCATCGCAAATGTACCAGCAATGGCCTTCTTGACGCGAGCCACTTCCACTACAATCATTGCCCTTTGCCGACTTCCCACAGTCGGCTCCCTCCGTCGACTTGGTGTTCGACGACTTTCCGCCACCGCCTTTACCTGACTTCCTACGCTGCCCTTCCTGACGACCCTGTTTCGATGAGGCCCGCGGAAGCAATTCTACAGACCTCTCGGACTACTACATAAATCCATCGTTGATTATCTGGCTTGACAGCGTGTCTTCGTTGAGCAACTCACGTGCGCCAGGCAGCGCCAGCATCCGGCGCATGAGACTGTAGCCCGTCGGCAGACCCATGATGACATGCGTAATGTAGGACGCTGTAGAGTATTCGACGCCACCCATCCCCAGCTTAGCAAGGACCCCTCGAGCACGATTACTATATTCCATCGCCGACTTGTGCTCGCCCATCTTGATGTTCGTCAACCTCTACTCCAGTTGGCCGATGTATAGGTCATCGGTCGCCTTATAGGTTCGCATGATGTACTGCCACGCTTGGTAGCCAGCATCCACCCGAAGTCGACAGGGCTTCAGCACGACCTGCACCATCGGCTAGCAGCAGTGCGAGATGACCATGAACGTCAGAAGATGAGCAGCACGAAACTCAGCTCGGAGCTCGACTTCGCTCTCATCCGGCATTACCACATTCCCGTCGACGAAGGGCTTCAATCTCGCGATCTCCAGCTACGGCTCAATCGTCGCTGTCCAAGTGATGAGGTCGTGTCGACCTTCAAGCGGCTGCAGCATCACGACTTTTGTCCGGCAATAACTTGAAGTAGCCATACGCCGGCGCGATGCGTCCATCTCAACCAGTTGACACATGCATCGAGGAGCTTGGCCTGACCCCATTCCGCTGGGGAGAGCGATGACGACCGTCGTCGTCGACGTGCGAGCTCCCTCCAGTAGCCGTCGACCGTAGCACTTGCCCTTGCATTCTACTGACTAAAACGTTGCCAGCATGAATCACTCCACGAAGCTCCCTTGTGCCTCCACTACCGACTTGGTTGTCGCCGTTGCCTTCGTTGCGCACGGGTCGAGGAAAATCGGGCACATCATCCGCTTCAGTACGAGGACCCCGTAGTTGAAGCGGGCGTAGAAGACACCTTGGGCTGAGATGGGGCTCGCACTTACAACGAGCAGCTGTGCAATCGGGTGCTTTGGGTTCTGCACAAGAGCAAGGACTTGTACTGATCCATGTGGTAGCTGCCGGAGCCTGCGTGGCACGGTGGGGGACAAGCTGGTGAGGGTTCTGCATCTCAAGGGGAGTGCAACGCCGTTGGTTCGGAGAATGCTAATCCACAGGAGAGCTTGCTAGCGTGGGGCGCACGGACAGAGCTTGTAGTGATTCTAAAAAATGTGTTTGGTTGCATTGGTAAAATTGAAGCATAGTTTCATTAAGAAACTTGATAGAACAAGGATTCGATACAAGCAAGGAGGATAAAAAAGGAAAGGCAGGTACCAAGCTTGTGCGTTGCTTAGTCTTCAACGGCAGGTATTCACAAGCACATGCAACAGTAACCTAATATGGTAGTGCTCAGGTTTTACAACAATGACAGCTGTATACGTTTTTACTGTTAGTAAGAACGTGTTTTAGGTTCAGTTTCCTTATAGTTGGGAAGTACAATTTCCGAGTGCTTCTGATTGGTCAAAATTCCCACCTTTGCGATTCGGCGAAATTCGCGCACATTCGAATTTCACTCGACAGGGTAATCTGGTCGACGGAAAACGTTCTGAAGAAGGACCATGTCGCCTCTACGATACGAGACGATTGGCTGATGTTCGTGGAGAAGCAGGCGGAGTGTGTAGTGAAGCGGATTAGGACAGATCGGGGTGGTAAGTTTCAAGGAGCTGAAATGACGGCCTGGCACAAGATGCCGGGCATCCAAAGGGAGCAGACCACGGCTTACACTCCACAGTCCAAC
Source organism: Closterium sp. Yama58-4 (assembly GCA_947470075.1). Lineage (NCBI taxonomy): Eukaryota > Viridiplantae > Streptophyta > Zygnematophyceae > Desmidiales > Closteriaceae > Closterium > Closterium sp. Yama58-4. The sequence goes on from CANIUD010000850.1 coordinate 32,621, forward strand.
GGTGTAGCAGAACGGGCGAACCGGACCATTCTAGAGACAGAGCTCATAGAATCTAGGCTGGGCAACTCGATGTGCCTTATGCTGTCCTGCACGCTACTATCGCTAGGAACAGGGTGCTCATCAAGGTTGGGGATGACTCGTGGGTGCCATTGGAAAGGTGAAGCCGCCGGTGGACATGCTGAGGGTGTTCGGTTGCATGGCAGTCGCCCACGTCCCCAAGACCTACCGCAGTATTTTGAGGGCGAGTTTAATCTGGTGTGTACATTTGGGGCTGGCTGCTGAGAGCAAGGGATGGTTGCTGTGAGAATCATCCAAGGGTGTGTTGTTTGACAGCAGGGATGTGAAATTCATTGAGAGCATGATGTATGGGAGCTGGGAGAAACAGCCGAAGGCAAGGGTGTCCCAGCAGATGGAGCAGATCACCATGCAGCTGGGAGAGGAAGCAGCTGCGGGGGGTGGTGATGGAGAGAGGGTACAGGAGGCACCTGCTGGTGGAGGAGAGGCTAGTGTTAGTGTTGGATGCAAATTGACTTTGCACGACATCCTGCCGTCTGTTTGTACAAGTATGCGTGTGCGAATGCATTTGCGTATGAATGGTGTGTTCGTGTGTTTGTTTGCTTTCGCAATTTTTGCTTGAAGCATTTGCAGGTACTCGCGCAATATGCGCTTCGGCACAACATTGTACGCGCTATGAACAGTGCAAGCAGAAAAAAGGAGCTCGCGAAGGAACCCAAGATGGAAGCTTTGCAGTTCGGTTGAGTTGATTGCGCAGATTCAGTTCTATCCAACTCGAAATTGTACTGTTTTGTTTGGTTGACTATAGTGTAGCAGGGAAGGCACTATAGGGGTACAATTTAGGTGAAGGTTGGATGTTGTTTTTCTGTATCTGCATGCTACAAGGCCAGGGGAAACCAGCAGAACCAGCATTTGGCTGGTTGGGCAAAGACAAAACAGGTTCTGTTTCTAGAACCTGAACCTGGTTGTTGTTTTCCCTGATTGGAAAAACAGAACCAAAGGTTGTTTACCAACCTACCATCTATTCTTTGTCCAGCCAAGTTGGTTTTGTTGCTTGGAAATATTTGGGATCATCCCTGGTTGTTCCCAGGTTGATTCCCAAGGTTCTTGCTAGCCATAACTATATATTCATTCTCTGATGGACCTGGATATAGTCAATTGATTCAAGTTCCTTTCTATGAGGTTCGACGGCGGAATGCTAGCGAGTCAGTGGTAGTATGCTAGCACTCCAACGGTAGGCAAACGCTGTCCGAGCCACAACTTTGTAATGGCCGAACGTTTCGCGAGGCAACTTGGCTTATTTTAAAGCTCTTGAAGCGGGCTTTGATATAGAGAATTCTGAGCTTATCCAATCGATGGTCTGCACGGCACGCTGCGCAACGTTCAAGGTACTCTTGTTATTTTGGCTAAGTCATTCTTGATTCCTCTCAACTCGGAACCGAGAACAGGGGCTGGTCTTGTACGAGGCACCCAGGGACCCTTGGAGGTGACCCCGAAGAGAGGTTTTAAGTTTGATTAAGTCTCAATAGCTTGAGTTTATTAGGCCCTTATACCAACAAGCTGGTATCAGAGCTGCGCTATAGTGATCCTCGTTATAGGTAGCTATGGCGGGAAATACCTCGGCATGAGCTGGTGAATCTTTAACCTAAGATAGTACCGGCAGCCAGGATTTGTTGGGTGCAAATTCACATTGCACGACATCCTGCCGTCTGTTTGTACAAGTATGCGTGTGAATGGTGTGTTCGTATGTTTGTTTGCTTTCAAAATTTTTGCTTAAAGCATTTGCAGGTACTCGCGCAATGTGCGCTTCGGCACAACATTGTACGAGCCATGAACAGTGCAAGCAGAAAGGACGAGCTCGCAAAGGAACCCAAGATGGAAGCTTTGCAGTTCGGTTAAATTGATTGCGCAGATTCAGTTTTATCCAACTCGAAATTGTACTGTTTTGTTTGGTTGACTATAGTGTAGCAGGGCAGGCACTATAAGGGTACAATTTAGGTGAAGGTTGGATGTTGTTTGTCTGTATCTGCATGCTACAAGGTCAGGAAAAACCACCAGAACCAGCATTTGGCTGGTTGGGCAAAGACAAAACAGGTTCCTTTTTTAGAACCTGAACCTGGTTGTTGTTTTCCCAGGTTGGAAAAACAGAACCAGAGGCTGTTTACCAACCTACCACCTGCTATTTTGTCCAGCCAGGTTGGTTCTGTTGCTTGGAATTATTTGGGATCATCCCTGGTTGTTCCCAGGTTGATTCCCAAGATCCTTGCTAGCTACAGCTATTTAGTCTTTCTCTGTTTGTGCCTGGCTATAGTCAATTGATTCTAGCGGATTTCTATGTGGTTCGACGGCGGCGGAATGCTACCCTAGTCAACGCTAGTACGCTAGCACTCCAACGCTAGGCAAACGCTTTCCGAGCCATAACTTCGTAATGGCAGAACTTTTCGAGAGGCAACTTGGCTCATTTAATAGATCTTGAAGCGAGCTTCCGTATAGCGAATTCTCAGCTTAATCTGATCGACGGTCTGCACGGCATGCTGCGCGACGTTCAAGGTACTCTTGCTGTTTTGGCTAAGTCCCTCTTGACTCCTCTCTCTACAAACTCGGACCCGAGGATAGGGGCTGGTCTTATACCAGGCACCCAGGTAACGTTGGACCCCGAGAAGAGGTTTTAAGTTTGATTAAGTCTTAATAGCTTCAGTTTTTTAGCCCCTACCCCAAGAAGCTGGTATCAGAGCTGCGTTATAGTGATCCTCGTTATAGGTAGCTATGGCGGGCAACACCTCGGCGGGAGCTGGTGAATCTTCAGCCCAATATCGTAGCGGCAGCCAAGATTTTGGTGTTTAGGCTCCAAGGGGAGCACGAACAAGCCAGGGCTTGCTGATCAAGGAGTTGCTGAAAAACTTCACCGTCGAGAAGTTCAATGGTGATGGCTATGATGATTGGGCCTGGAAAATGCAACTATATTTCCGTCAGATCGGTTTGCTGAAACTAATGATTGGGGAGGAGCCTAGACCGAGTGACCCCGCGCTGCAGGAAGATTGGGACGAGCGTGCCTCGGCTGGCTACTATATGATGTAGCAGAGTTTGGAGCTGAGCCAGCGTCACCACGTCATGCACCTGCTGCCGGAGGTTGAGTGCGGTCCGAAGGCGTGGACCGTATTGAAGGAGCTGCACGCCCCGACCTCCGTCGCCAAGACGCTCATGATGGAGATTGAGCTGTCCGCGTTGCGATTGAGCGAGGGAGAGCCGGTGCAACCTGTTCTGGACAAGATGCGCGACCTCTACGCGAAGTTGGTGATCGCGGGAATCACCTACCCGGAGCAGACCAAGTGCCTGAAGATGCTCTCGCTGCTGCTGGAATCGTGGCTTCAATTCACGAGCAGATTGAGCCTGCCGCAGAACCAGAGCTTGTGGACGCTCGAATGGGTGCGGACGAAGATTCTGGAGGAGGACTTCCATCGCCGCCAACTGAGGGGTGGAGATGACGGCAGCAGCGGCTACGGGATGCAAGGGAGCCGACGTGGCAGAGGACGCGACTTTGGTGGTGCAAGGCGCGGTGCAAAGAAGGACGACGACTCCAACGACCAACAAGGAGGTACCGGTTGATGTCGCGTTGCAAAATTTGGACGTGGGGGAAAATCGGGTGCTGGTGGCAAAATGAAAGGGAGTTGCTGGTATTGTGAGAAGGAAGGGCATCCCTGGAGTTTCTGCTATAAGAAACCCGATGGATGGACCCCCCAGAATCATCACCAGGATGGCGGTGCGCGGAGGAACCAGAAAAACGGCGCGAGCATGGTCGCTGATTTGTCCGACAACAACCCGAAGGGCAACGTGTTGGTGTAAGGGCCTAATAAACTCAAGCTATTTGGACTTAATCAAACTTAAAACCTCTCCTCGGGGTCACCTCCAAGGGTCCCTAGGTGCCTGGTACAAGACCAGCCCCTATCCTCAGGTCCGAGTTTGTAGAGTCAAAACAGCAAGAGTACCTTGAACGTTGCGCAGCGTGCCGTGCAGACCGTCGATCGGATTAAGCTGAGAATTTGCTATATCGAAGCTCTCTCCAAGAGCTTTAAAATAAGCCAAGTTGCCTTGCGAAAAGTTCTGCCATTACGAAGTTATGGCTCGGACAGCGTTTGCCTAGTGTTGGAGTGCTAGCACACTAGCGTTGACTCGGGTAGCATTCCGCCGTCGAACCGCGAAGAAAGAAATTCCAGTGAGGAAGGAATTTGCATGAATCAATTGACTATATTCAGGTACAAACAGAGAAGGAATAAATAGTTCTAGCTAGCAAGGACCTTGGGAATCAACCTGGGAACAACCAGGGAAATCCCAAATAATTCCAAGCAACAGAACCAACCTGGCTGGACAAAACAGCAGGTGGTAGGTTGGTAAAACAACCTCTGGTTCTGTTTTTCCAACCTGGGAAAACAACAACCAGGTTCAGGTTCTAAAAACAGAACCTGTTCTGTCTTTGCCCAACCAGCCAAATGCTGGTTCTGCTGGTTTCCCCTGGCCTTGTAGCATGCAGATACAGACAAACAACATCCAACCTTCACCTAAATTGTACCCCTTTAGTGCCTGCCTTGCTACACTATAGTCAACCAAACATAACAGTACAATTTCGAGTTGGATAGAACTGAATCTGCGCAATAAATTGAACCGAACTGCAAAGCTTCCATCTTGGGTTCCTTTGCGACCTCGTCCTTTCTGCTGGCACTGTTCATAGCGCGTACAATGTTGTGCCGAAGCGCACATTGCGCGAGTACCTGCAAATGCTTCAAGCAAAAATTGCGAAAGCAAACAAACACACGAACACATCATTCACACGCAAATGCACTCGCACACGCATACTCGTACAAACAGACGGCAGGATGTCGTGCAAAGTGAATTTGCACCCAACACACTCCCCCTCAGCCTGCCGGCTGCTTTGTCATCATTCCATGCTAGTTCATGCTCATTCCACTCATGCGCACACAATGCCAATGAGGCTCATCCGCAAGCCTCTTGGTGAGAAAGTCTGCTGGCTGCTGGTGAGTCTTGATGTAAATCGATTCGCCGTCCCTCTCTTCACCTCCTTACGCAGCCAGTGCCACTTGATACGCATGTGCTTGTTCAGCCCATGAAGCACAGCGTTCCTGGCCATCCCAAGAGCCCCCTTGCTATCACAAAACAGCGGCGTAGCAACCTTCTGCTCCTGGCCAATCTCCTCTAACAGCCTCCTCAGCCAAATCTGTTGGTGTAAGGGCCTAATAAACTCAAGCTTTTAGGACTTAATCAAACTTAAAACCTCTCCTCGGGGTCACCTCCAAGGGTCCCTGGGTGCCTGGTACAAGACCAGCCCCTATCCTCGGGTCCGAGTTTGTAGAGAGAGGGATCAAGAAGGACTTAGTCAAAACAGCAAGAGTACCTTGAACGTCGCGCAGCGTGCCGTGCAGACCGTCGGTCGGATTAAGCTGAGAATTCGCTATATCAAAGCTCGCTCCAAGAGCTTTAAAATGAGCCAAGTTGCCTCGCGAAAAGTTCTGCCATTACTAAGTTATGGCTCGGACAGCGTTTGCCTAGCGTTGGAGTGCTAGCATACTAGCGTTGACTCGGGTAGCATTCCGCCGTCGAATAGCGCAGAAACGAAATTCCAGCGAGGAAGGAATTCGCTTGAATCAATTTGACTATATTCAGGTACAAACAGAGAAGGATTAAATAGTTCTAGCTAGCAAGGACCTTGGGAATCAACCTGGGAACAACCAGGGATGATCCCAAATAATTCCAAGCAACAGAACCAACCTGGCTGGACAAAATAGCAGGTGGTAGGTTGGTAAACAACCTCTGGTTCTGTTTTTCCAACCTGGGAAAAACAACAACCAGGTTCAGGTTCTAAAAACAGAACCTGTTTTGTCTTTGCCCAACCAGCCAAATGCTGGTTCCGCTGGTTTCCCCTGGCCTTGTAGCATGCAGATACAGACAAACAACATCCAACCTTCACCTAAATTGTACCCCTATAGTGCCTTCCCTGCTACACTATAGTTAACCAAACAAAACAGTACAATTTCGAGTTGGATAGAACTGAATCTGCGCAATCAACTCAACCGAACTGCAAAGCTTCCATCTTGGGTTCCTTTGTGAGCTCGTCCTTTCTGCTTGCACTGTTCATAGCGCGTACAATGTTGTGCCGAAGCGCACATTGCGCGAGTACCTGCAAATGCATCAAGCGAAAATTGCGAAAGCAAACAAACACACGAACATTCCATTCACACCCAAATGCATTCGCACACGCATACTCGTACAAACAGACGGCAGGATGTCGTGCAATGTAAATTTGCACCCAACAAAATCACCTCCTTCACCCCGTGGAACATTGCCATGTACTCTGATTCCACGGAAGAGAGTGCCGTCTCCGTCTGCTTCTTGGACCTCCAACTAACAGGTCCACCCCCAACTACGCAGATGTATCCTCCCACAGATGAGGAATCCTCCTTCTCAGAAGCCCACGTAGCATCGGTAAAGCAAGTAAGAAAGAGCTTGCCTTCTCCAAGCCGCTCCCCCTTCTCTTTCAGCACCTCAACCCCTTTCTGCTTCACCTGTGCAGATGCAGAGTATTGAACTCCAATGCTTGGGTGAGAGTTCAAATACTTCACCACGCGCTCAGCTGCATCCACCTGCTCCTCTGATGGATTCTGCACCACCCTAGCCAGCTGCCCAACTGAGAAAGAGATGTCAGGCCTCGTGTGAACTGCTGCATACAAGAGGCTGCCCACCAAGGACTGGAATTGCTGCTGCTCCTCGGCTTCAACCCCTTCATCCTCTGCAGCCTTCACAAGCTTGAATTCTGCTGGCAGGGGAGTTGCAACCTTGCACTCATTCTCAATCCCATACTTCTCCCCCAGCAGCTTGATAAACTTCTCCTGGTGCAGCTTCAACCACCTGTGATCTGGATCCCTCTCCACGTGCATCCCGAGGTAGTACTTTACCTCCCCAAGGTTCTTGCACTTGAAGTTCTCCATCAGCTGCTGCTGCACCTTTTGGATCTCCTTCATGCTGCTGCTGAAGAGAAGAATGTCATCCACGTAGACCAGAAACAGCACCAGCTTCTCCCCCTCGCCCTTGAGAAAGAGGCTCTCATCGCAGCTGCTGGTCCTGAATCCCATCTCCTCTAAAACAGCTGCCAACTTCTGGTACCAGCATCGGCGCCTGCTTCAAGCCGTAGATGGACTTTTTCAGTTTGCACACCCTGCCCGTACCATCCTCATACCCAGGCGGCTGCGTCATGAACACCTCCTCCTCTAAAATCCCATTGAGGAATGCCGTTGATATATCCATCTGAATGATGAATTTCCCACTAACGGCTGCATCTGCCAACAAGACACGGAGGGTAGGGGGTTTGGCAGTGGGAGCAAAGATCTCATTGAAGTCCCGCTTCTCCTTCTGCATAAACCCCTTAGCCACCAACCTACTCTTGTAGATGGTGACCTGCCCCTTGTCGTCGGTCTTGATCCTTAGCACCCACTTGCATTGTACCGCTTTCTTTCCCTCAGGCAGCACCACTAGTTCCCAAGTCCCATTCTCCAGCAGGCTCTGGTACTCAGCATCCCTAGAAGCCAGCCACTTGTCCCTATCTGGTCCAGCTAATGCCTCCTCCATGCTAGCTGGTTCCTCTAGTGCAGGGGCAAGAAAGCAGTACGCAGGCTCATCCTCCTCATCCGGGTCATAGCCGTGCGGTAGAATCAGCAACGCCTCCCCGGTCCCTAGCTGTTGCTCTGCTGCATCAGCTCCTGCAGTCAGCTTCATTGTTGCCATGCGGGTGCGTCCTGGCCTAGAGACGGGTGTCTCCCATCCCTTCATTACAACACCCTTTGGCTTCCTCCTTTGTGGTAGCTTAGGCACCTTAGCTTTGCCTTGCTGCTGCTCTCCTCCCTCAGATTCAGCAGCTTCCCTGATGCTACCACTAGTCTCCACATCACCTCCTCCATTAGCACGTGCCTCCTGCACCTTCTCTCCATCACCACCCTCTGCAGCTACCTCCTCTCCCTCCTCCTGCACACTAGGAGTCAGGTCCAGCTGCATGGTGATCTGCTCCATCTCCTGTGATATCTTGGCCTCTGGCTGTTGCTTCCAGCCCCCATACATCAGGCCCTCAACAAACTTCACATCCCTGCTGTCAAACAACACACCCTTGCGTGGTTCCTGTTGGGTGCAAATTTACATTGCACGACATCCTGCCGTCTGTTTGTACGAGTATGCGTGTGCGAATGCATTTGGGTGTGAATGGAATGTTCGTGTGTTTGTTTGCTTTCGCAATTTTCGCTTGATGCATTTGCAGGTACTCGCGCAATGTGCGCTTCGGCACAACATTGTACGCGCTATGAACAGTGCAAGCAGAAAGGACGAGCTCGCAAAGGAACCCAAGATGGAAGCTTTGCAGTTCGGTTGAGTTGATTGCGCAGATTCAGTTCTATCCAACTCGAAATTGTATTGTTTTGTTTGGTTAACTATAGTGTAGCAGGGAAGGCACTATAGGGGTACAATTTAGGTGAAGGTTGGATGTTGTTTGTCTGTATCTGCATGCTACAAGGCCAGGGGAAACCAGCGGAACCAGCATTTGGCTGGTTGGGCAAAGACAAAAACAGGTTCTGTTTTTAGAACCTGAACCTGGTTGTTGTTTTCCCAGGTTGGAAAAACAGAACCAGAGGTTGTTTACCAACCTACCACCTGCTATTTTGTCCAGCCAGGTTGGTTCTGTTGCTTGGAATTATTTGGGATCATCCCTGGTTGTTCCCAGGTTGATTCCCAAGGTCCTTGCTAGCTAGAACTATTTAATCCTTCTCTGTTTATACCTGAATATAGTCAAATTGATTCAAGCGAATTCCTTTCTCGCTGGAATTTCGTTTCGACGGCGGAATGCTACCCGAGTCAACGCTAGTATGCTAGCACTCCAACGCTAGGCAAACGCTGTCCGAGCCATAACTTAGTAATGGCAGAACTTTTCGCGAGGCAACTTGGCTCATTTTAAAGCTCTTGGAGCGAGCTTCGATATAGCGAATTCTCAGCTTAATCCGATCGACGGTCTGCACGGCACGCTGCGCGACGTTCAAGGTACTCTTGCTGTTTTGACTAAGTCCTTCTTGATCCCTCTCTCTACAAACTCGGACCCGAGGATAGGGGCTGGTCTTGTACCAGGCACCCAGGGACCCTTGGAGGTGACCCCGAGGAGAGGTTTTAAGTTTGGTTAAGTCCTAATAGCTTGAGTTTATTAGGCCCTTACACCAACAGTTCCCACAGCAACCATCCCTTGCTCTCAGCAGCCAGCCCCAAATGCACATACCAGATTGCACTCGCCCCCAACTTACTGCGGTAGGTCTTAAGTGCCTAATAAACTCAAGCTATTAGGACTTAATCAAACTTAAAACCTCTCCTCGGGGTCACCTCCAAGGGTCCCTGGGTGCCTGGTACAAGACCAGCCCCTATCCTTGGGTCCGAGTTTGTAGAGAGAGGGATCAAGAAGGACTTAGTCAAAACAGCAAGAGTACCTTGAACGTCGCGCAGCGTGCCGTGCAGACCGTCGATCGGATTAAGCTGAGAATTCGCTATATCGAAGCTCGCTCCAAGAGCTTTAAAATGAGCCAAGTTGCCTCGCGAAAAGTTCTGCCATTACGAAGTTATGGCTCAGACGGTGTTTGCCTAGCATTAGAGTGCTAGCGTACTAGCGTTGACTCGGGTAGCATTCCGCCAACGAACCGCGTAGAAACGAAATTCCAGCGAGGAAGGAATTCACATGAATCAATTTGACTATATTCAGGTACAAACAGAGAAGGATTAAATAGTTCTAGCTAGCAAGGACCTTGGGAATCAACCTGGGAACAACCAGGGATGATCCCAAATAATTCCAAGCAACAGAACCAACCTGGCTGGACAAAATAGCAGGTGGTAGGTTGGTAAACAACCTCTAGTTCTGTTTTTCCAACCTGGGAAAACAACAACCAGGTTCAGGTTCTAAAAACAGAACCTGTTTTGTCTTTGCCCAACCAGCCAAATGCTGGTTCCGCTGGTTTCCCCTGGCCTTGTAGCATGCAGATACAGACAAACAACATCCAACCTTCACCTAAATTGTACCCCTATAGTGCCTTCCCTGCTACACTATAGTTAACCAAACAAAACAGTACAATTCCGAGTTGGATAGAACTGAATCTGCGCAATCAACTCAACCGAACTGCAAAGCTTCCATCTTGGGTTCCTTTGCGAGCTCGTCCTTTCTGCTTGCACTGTTCATAGCACATACAATGTTGTGCCGAAGCGCACATTGCGCGAGTACCTGCAAATGCATCAAGCAAAAAATGCGAAAGCAAACAAACACACGAACACACCATTCACACGCAAATGCATTCGCACACGCATACTCGTACAAACAGACGGCAGGATGTCGTGCAATGTGCATTTGCACCCAACACACTCCCCCTCAGCCTGCCGGCTGCATCCCCGTCATTCCATGCTAGTTCATGCTCATTCCACTCATGCGCACACAACGCCAATGAGGCTCATCCGCAAGCCTCTTGGTGAGAAAGTCTGCTGGCTGCTGGTGAGTCTTGATGTAGATCGGATGCACCGTCCCCCTCTTCACCTCCTTACGCAGCCAGTGCCACTTGATACGCATGTGCTTGTTCAGCCCATGAAGCACAGCGTTTCTGGCCATCCCAAGAGCCCCCTTGCTATCACAAAACAGCGGCGTAGCAACTTTCTGCTCCTGGCCAATCTCCTCTAACAGCCTCCTCAGCCAAATCACCTCCTTCACCCCATGGAACATCGCCATGTACTCTGATTCTACGGAAGAGAGTGCCGTCTCCGTCTGCTTCTTGGACCTCCAACTAACAGGTCCTCCCCCAACTACGCAGATGTATCCTCCCACAGATGAGGAATCCTCCTTCTCAGAAGCCCATGTAGCATCGGTAAAGCAAGTGAGAAATAGCTTGCCTTCTCCAAGCCTCTCCCCCTTCTCTTTCAGCACCTCCACCCCTTTCTGCTTCACCTGTGCAGATGCGGAGTATTGAACTCCAATGCTTGGGTGAGAGTTCAGGTACTTCACCACACGCTCAGCTGCATCCACCTGCTCCTCTGATGGATTCTGCACCACCCTAGCCAGCTGCCCAACCGAGAAAGAGATGTCGGGCCTCGTGTGAACTGCTGCGTACAAGAGGCTGCCCACCAAGGACTGAAATTGCTGCTGCTCTTCAGCTTCAACCCCTTCATCCTCTGCAGCCTTCACAAGCTTGAATTCTGCTGGCAGGGGAGTTGCAACCTTGCGCTCATTCTCAATCCCATACTTCTCCCCCAGCTCCTTGATGAACTTCTCCTGGTGCAGCTTCAACCACCTGTGATCTGGATCCCTCTCCACGTGCATCCCGAGGTAGTACTTTACCTCCCCAAGGTTCTTGCACTTGAAGTTTTTCATCAGTTGCTGCTGCACTTTCTGGATCTCCTTCATGCTGCTGCTGAAGAGAAGAATGTCGTCCACATAGACCAGAAACAGCACCAGCTTCTCCCCCTCGCCCTTGAGAAAGAGGCTCTCATCACAGCTGCTGGTCCTGAATCCCATCTCCTCTAAAACAGCTGCCAACTTCTGGTACCAGCAGCGTGGCACCTGCTTCAAGCCGTAGATGGACTTGTTGAGCTTGCACACCCTGCCCGTACCATCCTCATACCCAGGCGGCTGCGTCATGTACACATCCTCCTCTAAAATCCCATTCAGGAATGCCGTTGAAATATCCATCTGAATGATAAATTTCCCACTAACAGCTGCATCTGCCAACAAGACACGGAGGGTAGGGGGTTTGGCAGTGGGAGCAAAGATCTCGTTGAAGTCCTGCTTCTCCTTCTGCATAAACCCCTTCGCCACCAGCCTACTCTTGTAGATGGTGACCTGTCCCTTGTCATCGGTCTTGATCCTCAGCACCCACTTGCATTGTATCGCTTTCTTCCCATCAGGCAGCACCACCAGATCCCATGTCCTATTCTCCAGCAGACTCTGGTACTCAGCATCCCTAGAAGCCAGCCACTTGTCCCTATCTGGTCCAGCTAATGCCTCCTCCATGCTAGCTGGTTCCTCTGGTGCAGGGGCAAGAAAACAGTACGCAGGCTCATCCTCCTCATCCGGGTCATAGCCATAAGGTAGAATCAGCAATGCCTCTTCGGTCCCTAGCTGCTGCTCTGCTGCATCAGTTCCTGCAGTCAGCTTCTTAGTAGCCATACGGGTACGTCCTGGCCTGGAGACGGGTGTCTCCCATCCCTTCATAACGACACCCTTCGGCTTCTTAGTTTTTCCCTGCTGCTTCTCTCCTCCCTCGGGTCCAGCAGCTCCACTAGTGCTGCCGCCAGTTTCCACACCATTTTCTCCACCAGCAGATGCCTCCTGTACCTTCTCTCCATCACCATTTCCAGCAGCTGCCTCCTCTCCCTCCTCCCACACACTAGGAGTCAGGTCCAGCTGCATGGTGATCTGCTCCATCTGCTGGGACACCCTTGCCTCCGGCTGTTTCTCCCAGCTCCCATACATCATGCCCTCAATGAATTTCACATCCCTGCTGTCAAACAACACACCCTTGGATGGTTCCCACAGCAGCCATCCCTTGCTCTCAGCAGCCAGCCCCAAATGCACACACCAGATTGCACTCGCCCCCAACTTACTGCGGTAGGTCTTGGGGACGTGGGCGACTGCCATGCAACCGAACACCCTCAGCATGTCCACCGGCGGCTTCCTCCCAAGCCACCTCTCCAACGGCACCCACGAGTCATCCCCAACCTTGGTGAGCACCCTGTTCCTAGCGACAGTGGCGTGCCGGACAGCATGAGGCCACATAGAATTGCTCAGCCCAGATTCTATGAGCAGCGCCCTAGCTGTCTCCAGAATGGTCCGGTTTGCCCGTTCTGCTACACCATTGGACTGTGGGGTATAAGCCGTGGTCAGCTCTCTCTGGATGCCCTGCTTCTTGAGCCAGGCCGTCATTTCAGCTCCAAGGAACTCACCACCCTGGTCTGTCCTAATCCGCTTCACTACACACTCCGCCTGCTTCTCCACGAATGGCAGCCAATCGTCCCGTATCGTGGAGGCGGCGTGGTCCTTCTGCTTCAGCGGATACGCCCACATCAGCCTGCTCCAGTCATCCACAATTGTAAGAAAATACCGCTCCCCCTTGTGCCCTTGCACCGGCAGCGGCCCCACCAAGTCCATGTGGACCAGCTCCAAAGGCTTCTTGCTCCTGCCAGCCACACTATGGAAAGGGAAACGGGTGAACTTTGAAAGCAAACAGATTTCACAGTTGTCATCGGGTGGCTGTCCGTTCAGCTTCAGACCCTTAACGGCTCCATCCTTCTCCAGCTGCTTCAGCAAAGGCATTGCCACATGCCCTAAGCGCCGGTGTGCCGTTGCCCAATCTGTCTCCCCAGATCTGGCCGACACTTTCACACCAACCCCTCCAACGGCATTGCACTCCCCCTGGGATGCAGACCCCTCTCCAGCCTGCCCCCCACCATGCCACGCCAGGGCCGGCAGCTGCCACATAGATCTGTACACGTCCTTGCTCTCGTGCAGATCTTAAAGCACCCGATTGCCCAGCTTCCCCTTATAAGTGCGTGCCCCATCCGTGTTGGTGTTCACCCCAGCCTTGCCAAGCTTACGGAGGGAGATAAGGTTGGCCTTCAGGTCGGGGACGAAGAGAACGTCGTGCAGCACCACCGGCTTGCCATCCGCTCCCTTAAACGCAGCTCGTCCCGCACCAGCCACCTTCAACATGTGTCCAGAGGCGGAGCACACTTCATTGATCGGTGCAGCTCGTACTTCGTCCAGCAGGTCCTTGCGCGGCGTCATCGTCCAAGCAGCGCCTGTGTCCAACACCCAATAGTCTAGGGGGTGCAGCTCTGCTCCAACTTTGGCAGAGGCGTCCCTTGTCTCCCACATGGAAGAATTGGCCCGCGGTGCGCTCCTTCTTCTTCTCCGCACCGCCGTTGCCCTTCGGGTTGTTGTCGGACGAATCAGCGACCATGTTGGCGCCGTTTTTCTGGTTCCTCCGCGCGCCGCCATCCTGGTGACGATTCTGGGGGGTCCATCCATCGGGTTTCTTATAGCACAAAAACCAGGGGTGCCCTTCTTTCTCACAATACCAGCAACTCCCTTTCATTTTGCCACCAGCACCCGACTTGCCCCCACGTCCAGATTTCGCACCGCGACCCCAACCGGTACCTCCTTGTTGGTCGTTGGAGTCGTCGTCTTTCTTTGCACCGCGTCCAGCACCACCGAAGCCACGTCCTCTGCCACGTCGGCTCCCTTGCATCCCGTAGCCGCTGCTGCCGTCGTCTCCACCCCTCAGTTGGCGGCGACGGAAGTCCTCCTCCAGAATCTTCGTCCGCACCCACTCGAGCGTCCACAAGCTCTGGTTCTGCGGCAGGCTCAATCCGCTCGTAAATTGAAGCCACGATTCTGGCAGCAGCGAGAGCATCTTCAAGCACTTGGTCTGCTCCGGGTAGGTGATTCCCGCGGTCGCCAACTTCGCGTAGAGGTCGCGCATCTTGTCCAGGACTGGTTGCACCGGCTCTCCCTCGCTCAGGCGCAACGCGGACAGCTCCCTCTCCAGCATCAACGTTGCGACAACGGAGGTCGGGGCATGCAGCTCCTTCAACACGGTCCACGCCTTCGGACCGCATTCAACCTCCGGCAGCAGGTGCATGACGTGGTGACGCTGGTTCAGCTCCAAACTCTGCGACATCAAATAGTAGCCAGCCGAGGAGCGCTCGTCCCAATCTTCCTGCAGCGTGGGGTCACTCGGTCTAGGCTCCTCCCCAATCATTAGTTTCAGCAAACCGATCTGACGGAAATATAATTGCATTTTCCAGGCCCAATCATCATAGCCCTCACCATTGAACTTCTCGACGGTGAAATTCTTCAGCACCTCCTTGACAAGCGAGCCCTGGTTTGTTCGCGCTCCCCTTGGCGCTGAAAGACCAGAATCTTGGCTGCCGCTACGATCTTGGGCTGAAGATTCACCAGCTCCCGCCGAGGTGTTGCCCGCCATAGCTACCTATAACGAGGATCACTATAACGCAGCTCTGATACCAGCTTGTTGGTGTAAGGGCCTAATAAACTCAAGCTATTAGGACTTAATCAAACTTAAAACCTCTCCTCGGGGTCACCTCCAAGGGTCCCTGGGTGCCTGGTACAAGACCAGCCCCTATCCTTGGGTCCGAGTTTGTAGAGAGAGGGATCAAGAAGGACTTAGTCAAAACAGCAAGAGTACCTTGAACGTCGCGCAGCGTGCCGTGCAGACCGTCGATCGGATTAAGCTGAGAATTCGCTATATCGAAGCTCGCTCCAAGAGCTTTAAAATGAGCCAAGTTGCCTCGCGAAAAGTTCTGCCATTACGAAGTTATGGCTCAGACGGTGTTTGCCTAGCATTAGAGTGCTAGCGTACTAGCGTTGACTCGGGTAGCATTCCGCCAACGAACCGCGTAGAAACGAAATTCCAGCGAGGAAGGAATTCACATGAATCAATTTGACTATATTCAGGTACAAACAGAGAAGGATTAAATAGTTCTAGCTAGCAAGGACCTTGGGAATCAACCTGGGAACAACCAGGGATGATCCCAAATAATTCCAAGCAACAGAACCAACCTGGCTGGACAAAATAGCAGGTGGTAGGTTGGTAAACAACCTCTAGTTCTGTTTTTCCAACCTGGGAAAACAACAACCAGGTTCAGGTTCTAAAAACAGAACCTGTTTTGTCTTTGCCCAACCAGCCAAATGCTGGTTCCGCTGGTTTCCCCTGGCCTTGTAGCATGCAGATACAGACAAACAACATCCAACCTTCACCTAAATTGTACCCCTATAGTGCCTTCCCTGCTACACTATAGTTAACCAAACAAAACAGTACAATTCCGAGTTGGATAGAACTGAATCTGCGCAATCAACTCAACCGAACTGCAAAGCTTCCATCTTGGGTTCCTTTGCGAGCTCGTCCTTTCTGCTTGCACTGTTCATAGCGCATACAATGTTGTGCCGAAGCGCACATTGCGCGAGTACCTGCAAATGCATCAAGCAAAAAATGCGAAAGCAAACAAACACACGAACACACCATTCACACGCAAATGCATTCGCACACGCATACTCGTACAAACAGACGGCAGGATGTCGTGCAATGCGAATTTGCACCCAACATTGGGGACGTGGGCGACTGCCATGCAACCAAACACCCTCAGCATGTCCACCGGCGGCTTCCTCCCAAGCCACCTCTCCAACGGCATCGACGAGTCATCCCCAACCTTGGTGAGTACCCTGTTCCTAGCGACGGTGGCGTGCCGAACAGCATGGGGCCACATCGAGTTGCTCAGCCCAGATTCTATGAGCAGCGCCCTAGCTGTCTCCAGGATTGTCCGGTTCGCCCGTTCTGCTACGCCGTTCGACTGTGGGGTGTAAGCCGTGGTCAGCTCCCTCTGGATGCCCTGCTTCTTGAGCCAAGCCGTCATCTCAGCTCCAAGGAACTCACCACCCCGGTCTGTCCTAATCCGCTTCACCACACACTCCGCTTGCTTCTCCACGAACGGCAGCCAATCGTCCCGAATCGTGGAGGCGGCGTGATCTTTCTGCTTCAGCAGATACGCCCACATTAGCCTGCTCCAGTCATCCACTATGGTTAGGAAATACCGCTCCCCCTTGTGCCCTTGCACCAGCAGCGGCCCCACCAAGTCCATGTGGACCAGCTCCAACGGCTTCTTGCTCCTGCCAGCCACACTATGGAAGGGGAAACGGGTGAACTTTGAAAGGAGGCAAATTTCACAGTTATCATCGGGTGGTTGTCCGTTCAGCTTCAAGCCCTTAACGGCTCCATCCTTCTCCAGCTGCTTCAGCAAAGGCATTGCCACATGCCCCAAGCGTCGGTGTGCCGTTGCCCAATCCGTCTCCCCAGATCTGGCCGACACTTTCACACCAACCCCTCCAACGGCGTTGCACTCCCCCTGGGATGCAGACCCCTCTCCAGCCTGCCCCCCACCGTGCCATGCCAGGGCCGGCAGCTGCCACATAGATCTGTACACGTCCTTGCTCTCGTGCAGATCCCAAAGCACCCGATTGCCCAGCTGCCCCTTATAAGTGCGTGCCCCATCCGTGTTGGTGTTCACCCCAGCCTTGCCAAGCTTACGGAGGGAGATAAGGTTGGCCTTCAGGTCGGGGACGAGGAGAACGTCGTGCAGCACCACCGGCTTGCCATCCGCTCCCTTAAACGCAGCTCGTCCCACACCAGCCACCTTCAACATGTGTCCAGAGGCGGAGCACACCTCATTGATCTGTGCAACGCGTATTTCGTCCAGCAGATCCTTGCGCGGCGTCATCGTCCAAGCAGCGCCTGTGTCCAACACCCAATAGTCCAGGGGGTGCAGCTCTGCTCCAACCTTAGCAGATGCGTCTCCTTGCTCCCCCTTGTCTCCCACATGGAAGAATTGGCCTGCGGTGCGCTCCTTCTTCTTCTCCACACCGCTGTTGCCCTTCGGGTTGTTGTCGGACGAATCAGCAACCATGTTGGCGCCATTTTTCTGGTTCCTCCGCGCGCCGCCATCCTGGTGACGATTCTGGGGGGTCCATCCATCGGGTTTCTTATAGCACAAAAACCATTGGTGCCCTTTCTTCTCACAATACCAGCAACTTCCTTTCATTTTGCCACCAGCACCTGACTTGCCCCCACGTCCAGATTTCGCACCGCGACCCCAACCGGTACCTCCTTGTTGGTCGTTGGAGTCGTCGTCCTTTTTTGCACCGCGTCCAGCACCACCGAAGCCACGTCCTCTGCCATGTCGGCTCCCTTGCCGTCGTGTCCATCCCTCAGTTGGCGGCGACGGAAATCCTCCTCCAGAATCTTTGTCCGCACCCACTCGAGCGTCCACAAGCTCTGGTTCTGCGGCAGGCTCAATCCGCTCGTGAATTGAAGCCACGATTCCGGCAGCAGCGAGAGCATCTTCAAGCACTTGGTCTGCTCCGGGTAGGTGATTCCCGCGATCGCCAGCTTCGCGTAGAGGTCGCGCATCTTGTCCAGGATGGGTTGCACCGGCTCTCCCTCGCTCAGGCGCAACGCGGACAGCTCCCTCTCCATCATGAGCGTCGCAGCGACGGAGGTAGGGGCGTGCAGCTCCTTCAACACCGTCACGTCTTTGGACCGCACTCAACCTCCGGCAGCAGGTGCATGACGTGGTGACGCTGGTTCAGCTCCAAACTCTGCGACATCAAGTAGTAGCCAGCCGAGGAGCGCTCGTCCCAATCTTCCTGCAGGGCGGGGTCACTCGGTCTAGGCTCCTCCCCAATCATTAGTTTCAGCAATCCAATCTGACGGAAGTAGAGTTGCATTTTCCAGGCCCAATCATCATAGCCCTCACCATTGAACTTCTCGACGGTGAAGTTCTTCAGCACCTCCTTGATCAGCGAGCCGGGTTTGTTCGCTCTCCCTTGGCGCCGAAACAACAGAATTCTGGTGGTGCTGGACGCGTTGCAAAGAAGGAGGATGACTCTAACGACCAACAAGGAGGTACCGGTTGGGGTCGTGGTGCGAAATCTGGACGTGGGGGCAAGTCGGGTGCTGGTGGCAAAATGAAAGGGAGTTGCTGGTATTGTGAGAAGGAGGGGCACCCCTGTTAATTGTACTATAAGAAACCCAATGGATGGACCCCCCGAGTCGTCACCAGGATAGCTGCGCGCGGAGGAGGAACAAGAAGAATGGCGCGAACAATGGTCGCTAATTCGTCCGACAACATCTCGAAGGGCAACGGCGGTGCGGAGAAGAAGAAGGAGCGCTCCGCGGGCCAATTCTTCCATGTGGGAGACAAGGGGAACAAGGAGACGCATCTGCCAAGGTTGGAGCACAGTTGCACCCCTGGACTTCTGGGTGTTGCACACTGGTGCTGCTTGGACGATGACGCCGCGCAAGGACCTGCTGGACGAAGTACGCGCTGCACCGATCAATGAGGTGTGCTCCGCCTCTGGACACATGTTGAAGGTGGCTGGTGCGGGACGAGCTGCGTTTAAGGGAGCAGATGGCAAGCCGGTGGTTGCAGCACGACGTTCTCCTCGTCCCCGACCTGAAGGCCAACCTTATCTCCCTCCGTAAGCTTGGCAAGATTGGGGTGAACACCAACACGGATGGGGCTCGCACGTACAAGGGGCAGCTGGGCAATCGGGTGCTTTGGGATCTGCATGAGGATCTGCTTTAGGACGTGTACAGATCCATGTGGCAGCTGCCGGCGTTGGCGTGGCACGGTGGGGGGCAGGCTGGAGAGGGGTCTGCATCCCAGGGGGAATGCAACGCCGTTGGAGGGGTTGGTGTGAAAGTGTCGGCCAGATCTGGGGAGACGGATTGGGCAACGGCACACCGACGCTTGGGGCATGTGGCAATGCCTTTGCTGAAGCAGCTGGAGAAAGATGGAGCCGTTAAGGGCTTGAAGCTGAACGGACAGCCACCTGATGAGAACTGTGAAATTTGCCTGCTTTCAAAGTTCACCCGTTTCCCCTTCCATAGTGTCGCTGGCAGGAGCAAGACGCCTCTGGAGCTGATCCACATGGACTTGGTGGGGCCGCTGCTGGTGCAAGGGCACAAGGGGGAGCGGTATTTCCTTACAATTGTGGATGACTGGAGCAGGCTGATGTGGGCATATCCGCTGAAGCAGAAGGACCACGCTGCCTCCACGATACGGGATGATTGGCTGCCGTTCGTAGATAAGCAAGCCGAGTGTGTGGTGAAGCGGATTAGGACAGACTGGGGTGGTGAGTTCCTTGGAGCTGAAATGACGGCCTGGCTCAAGAAGCAGGGCATCCAAAGGGAGCTGACCACGGCTTATACCCCACAGTCCAACGGTGTAGCAGAACGGGCGAACCGGACTATTCTAGAGACAGCTAGGGCGCTGCTCATAGAATCTGGGCTTGGAAACTTCATGTGGCCTCACGCTGTCTGGCACACTACCGTCGCTAGGAACGGGGTGCTCACTAAGGTTGTTGATGACTTGTGGGTGCCATTGGAGAGGTGGCTTGGGAGGAAGCCGCCGGTGGACATGCTGAGGGTATTTGGTTGCATGGCAGTCGCCCACGTCCCCAAGACCTACCGCAATAAGTTGGGGGCAAGTGCAATTGGTGTGTGCATTTGGGGCTGGCTGCTGAGAGCAAGGGATGGCTGCTGTGGGAACCATCCAAGGGTGTGCTGTTTGACAGCAGGGATGTGAAATTTATTGAGGGCATGATGTGTATGGGGGCTGGGAGAAACAGCCGGAGGCAAGGGTGTCCCAGCAGATGGAGCAGATCACCATGCAGCTGGACCTGACTCCTGTTGGTGTAAGGGCCTAATAAACTCAAGCTATTAGGACTTAATCAAACTTAAAACCTCTCCTCGGGGTCACCTCCAAAGGTCCCTGGGTGCCTGGTACAAGACCAGCCCCTATCCTCGGGTCCGAGTTTGTAGAGAGAGGGATCAAGAAGGACTTAGTCAAAACAGCAAGAGTACCTTGAACGTCGCGCAGCGTGCCGTGCAGACCGTCGATCGGATTAAGCTGAGAATTCGCTATATCGAAGCTCGCTCCAAGAGCTTTAAAATGAGCCAAGTTGCCTCGCGAAAAGTTCTGCCATTACGAAGTTATGGCTCGACGGTGTTTGCCTAGCGTTAGAGTGCTAGCGTACTAGCGTTGACTCGGGTAGCATTCCGCCAACGAACCGCGTAGAAACGAAATTCCAGCGAGGAAGGAATTCGCTTGAATCAATTTGACTATATTCAGGTACAAACAGAGAAGGATTAAATAGTTCTAGCTAGCAAGGACCTTGGGAATCAACCTGGGAACAACCAGGGATGATCCCAAATAATTCCAAGCAACAGAACCAACCTGGCTGGACAAAATAGCAGGTGGTAGGTTGGTAAACAACCTCTGGTTCTGTTTTTCCAACCTGGGAAAACAACAACCAGGTTCAGGTTCTAAAAACAGAACCTGTTTTGTCTTTGCCCAACCAGCCAAATGCTGGTTCCGCTGGTTTCCCCTGGCCTTGTAGCATGCAGATACAGACAAACAACATCCAACCTTCACCTAAATTGTACCCCTATAGTGCCTTCCCTGCTACACTATAGTTAACCAAACAAAACAGTACAATTCCGAGTTGGATAGAACTGAATCTGCGCAATCAACTCAACCGAACTGCAAAGCTTCCATCTTGGGTTCCTTTGCGAGCTCGTCCTTTCTGCTTGCACTGTTCATAGCGCGTACAATGTTGTGCCGAAGCGCACATTGCGCGAGTACCTGCAAATGCATCAAGCGAAAAATGCGAAAGCAAACAAACACACGAACACACCATTCACACGCAAATGCATTCGCACACGCATACTCGTACAAACAGACGGCAGGATGTCGTGCAATGTGCATTTGCACCCAACACACTCCCCCTCAGCCTGCCGGCTGCATCCCCGTCATTCCATGCTAGTTCATGCTCATTCCACTCATGCGCACACAACGCCAATGAGGCTCATCCGCAAGCCTCTTGGTGAGAAAGTCTGCTGGCTGCTGGTGAGTCTTGATGTAGATCGGATGCACCGTCCCCCTCTTCACCTCCTTACGCAGCCAGTGCCACTTGATACGCATGTGCTTGTTCAGCCCATGAAGCACAGCGTTTCTGGCCATCCCAAGAGCCCCCTTGCTATCACAAAACAGCGGCGTAGCAACTTTCTGCTCCTGGCCAATCTCCTCTAACAGCCTCCTCAGCCAAATCACCTCCTTCACCCCATGGAACATCGCCATGTACTCTGATTCTACGGAAGAGAGTGCCGTCTCCGTCTGCTTCTTGGACCTCCAACTAACAGGTCCTCCCCCAACTACGCAGATGTATCCTCCAACAGATGAGGAATCCTCCTTCTCAGAAGCCCACGTAGCATCGGTAAAGCAAGTGAGAAATAGCTTGCCTTCTCCAAGCCTCTCCCCCTTCTCTTTCAGCACCTCCACCCCTTTCTGCTTCACCTGTGCAGATGCGGAGTATTGAACTCCAATGCTTGGGTGAGAGTTCAGGTACTTCACCACACGCTCAGCTGCATCCACCTGCTCCTCTGATGGATTCTGCACCACCCTAGCCAGCTGCCCAACCGAGAAAGAGATGTCGGGCCTCGTGTGAACTGCTGCGTACAAGAGGCTGCCCACCAAGGACTGAAATTGCTGCTGCTCTTCAGCTTCAACCCCTTCATCCTCTGCAGCCTTCACAAGCTTGAATTCTGCTGGCAGGGGAGTTGCAACCTTGCGCTCATTCTCAATCCCATACTTCTCCCCCAGCTCCTTGATGAACTTCTCCTGGTGCAGCTTCAACCACCTGTGATCTGGATCCCTCTCCACGTGCATCCCGAGGTAGTACTTTACCTCCCCAAGGTTCTTGCACTTGAAGTTTTCCATCAGTTGCTGCTGCACTTTCTGGATCTCCTTCATGCTGCTGCTGAAGAGAAGAATGTCGTCCACATAGACCAGAAACAGCACCAGCTTCTCCCCCTCGCCCTTGAGAAAGAGGCTCTCATCACAGCTGCTGGTCCTGAATCCCATCTCCTCTAAAACAGCTGCCAACTTCTGGTACCAGCAGCGTGGCGCCTGCTTCAAGCCGTAGATGGACTTGTTGAGCTTGCACACCCTGCCCGTACCATCCTCATACCCAGGCGGCTGCGTCATGTACACATCCTCCTCTAAAATCCCATTCAGGAATGCCGTTGAAATATCCATCTGAATGATGAATTTCCCACTAACAGCTGCATCTGCCAACAAGACACGGAGGGTAGGGGGTTTGGCAGTGGGAGCAAAGATCTCGTTGAAGTCCTGCTTCTCCTTCTGCATAAACCCCTTCGCCACCAGCCTACTCTTGTAGATGGTGACCTGCCCCTTGTCATCGGTCTTGATCCTCAGCACCCACTTGCATTGTATCGCTTTCTTCCCATCAGGCAGCACCACCAGATCCCATGTCCTATTCTCCAGCAGACTCTGGTACTCAGCATCCCTAGAAGCCAGCCACTTGTCCCTATCTGGTCCAGCTAATGCCTCCTCCATGCTAGCTGGTTCCTCTGGTGCAGGGGCAAGAAAACAGTACGCAGGCTCATCCTCCTCATCCGGGTCATAGCCATGAGGTAGAATCAGCAATGCCTCTTCGGTCCCTAGCTGCTGCTCTGCTGCATCAGTTCCTGCAGTCAGCTTCTTAGTAGCCATACGGGTACGTCCTGGCCTGGAGACGGGTGTCTCCCATCCCTTCATAACGACACCCTTCGGCTTCTTAGTTTTTCCCTGCTGCTTCTCTCCTCCCTCGGGTCCAGCAGCTCCACTAGTGCTGCCGCCAGTTTCCACACCATTTTCTCCACCAGCAGATGCCTCCTGTACCTTCTCTCCATCACCATTTCCAGCAGCTGCCTCCTCTCCCTCCTCCCACACACTAGGAGTCAGGTCCAGCTGCATGGTGATCTGCTCCATCTGCTGGGACACCCTTGCCTCCGGCTGTTTCTCCCAGCTCCCATACATCATGCCCTCAATGAATTTCACATCCCTGCTGTCAAACAACACACCCTTGGATGGTTCCCACAGCAGCCATCCCTTGCTCTCAGCAGCCAGCCCCAAATGCACACACCAGATTGCACTCGCCCCCAACTTACTGCGGTAGGTCTTGGGGACGTGGGCGACTGCCATGCAACCGAACACCCTCAGCATGTCCACCGGCGGCTTCCTCCCAAGCCACCTCTCCAACGGCACCCACGAGTCATCCCCAACCTTGGTGAGCACCCTGTTCCTAGCGACAGTGGCGTGCCGGACAGCATGAGGCCACATAGAATTGCTCAGCCCAGATTCTATGAGCAGCGCCCTAGCTGTCTCCAGAATGGTCCGGTTTGCCCGTTCTGCTACACCATTGGACTGTGGGGTATAAGCCGTGGTCAGCTCTCTCTGGATGCCCTGCTTCTTGAGCCAGGCCGTCATTTCAGCTCCAAGGAACTCACCACCCCGGTCTGTCCTAATCCGCTTCACTACACACTCCGCCTGCTTCTCCACGAATGGCAGCCAATCGTCCCGTATCGTGGAGGCGGCGTGGTCCTTCTGCTTCAGCGGATACGCCCACATCAGCCTGCTCCAGTCATCCACAATTGTAAGAAAATACCGCTCCCCCTTGTGCCCTTGCACCGGCAGCGGCCCCACCAAGTCCATGTGGACCAGCTCCAAAGGCTTCTTGCTCCTGCCAGCCACACTATGGAAAGGGAAACGGGTGAACTTTGAAAGCAAACAGATTTCACAGTTGTCATCGGGTGGCTGTCCGTTCAGCTTCAGACCCTTAACGGCTCCATCCTTCTCCAGCTGCTTCAGCAAAGGCATTGCCACATGCCCTAAGCGCCGGTGTGCCGTTGCCCAATCTGTCTCCCCAGATCTGGCCGACACTTTCACACCAACCCCTCCAACGGCATTGCACTCCCCCTGGGATGCAGACCCCTCTCCAGCCTGCCCCCCACCATGCCACGCCAGGGCCGGCAGCTGCCACATAGATCTGTACACGTCCTTGCTCTCGTGCAGATCCCAAAGCACCCGATTGCCCAGCTTCCCCTTATAAGTGCGTGCCCCATCCGTGTTGGTGTTCACCCCAGCCTTGCCAAGCTTACGGAGGGAGATAAGGTTGGCCTTCAGGTCGGGGACGAAGAGAACGTCGTGCAGCACCACCGGCTTGCCATCCGCTCCCTTAAACGCAGCTCGTCCCGCACCAGCCACCTTCAACATGTGTCCAGAGGCGGAGCACACTTCATTGATCGGTGCAGCTCGTACTTCGTCCAGCAGGTCCTTGCGCGGTGTCATCGTCCAAGCAGCGCCTGTGTCCAACACCCAATAGTCTAGGGGGTGCAGCTCTGCTCCAACTTTGGCAGAGGCGTCTCCTTGCTCCCCCTTGTCTCCCACATGGAAGAATTGGCCCACGGTGCGCTCCTTCTTCTTCTCCGCACCGCCGTTGCCCTTCGGGTTGTTGTCGGACGAATCAGCGACCATGTTGGCGCCGTTTTTCTGGTTCCTCCGCGCGCCGCCATCCTGGTGACGATTCTGGGGGGTCCATCCATCGGGTTTCTTATAGCACAAAAACCAGGGGTGCCCTTCCTT
This sequence comes from Closterium sp. Yama58-4, assembly GCA_947470075.1. NCBI lineage: Eukaryota > Viridiplantae > Streptophyta > Zygnematophyceae > Desmidiales > Closteriaceae > Closterium > Closterium sp. Yama58-4. Next base: position 57,761 of record CANIUD010000850.1, read on the forward strand.
CTCACAATACCAGCAACTCCCTTTCATTTTGCCACCAGCACCCGACTTGCCCCCACGTCCAGATTTCGCACCGCGACCCCAACCGGTACCTCCTTGTTGGTCGTTGGAGTCGTCGTCCTTCTTTGCACCGCGTCCAGCACCACCGAAGCCACGTCCTCTGCCACGTCGGCTCCCTTGCATCCCGTAGCCGCTGCTGCCGTCGTCTCCACCCCTCAGTTGGCGGCGACGGAAGTCCTCCTCCAGAATCTTCGTCCGCACCCACTCGAGCGTCCACAAGCTCTGGTTCTGCGGCAGGCTCAATCCGCTCGTAAATTGAAGCCACGATTCTGGCAGCAGCGAGAGCATCTTCAAGCACTTGGTCTGCTCCGGGTAGGTGATTCCTGCGGTCGCCAACTTCGCGTAGAGGTCGCGCATCTTGTCCAGGACTGGTTGCACCGCGTAGAAACGAAATTCCAGCGAGGAAGGAATTCGCTTGAATCAATTTGACTATTTTCAGGTACAAACAGAGAAGGATTAAATAGTTCTAGCTAGCAAGGACCTTGGGAATCAACCTGGGAACAACCAGGGATGATCCCAAATAATTCCAAGCAACAGAACCAACCTGGCTGGACAAAATAGCAGGTGGTAGGTTGGTAAACAACCTCTGGTTATGTTTTTCCAACCTGGGAAAACAACAACCAGGTTCAGGTTCTAAAAACAGAACTTGTTTTGTCTTTGCCCAACCAGCCAAATGCTGGTTCCGCTGGTTTCCCCTGGCCTTGTAGCATGCAGATACAGACAAACAACATCCAACCTTCACCTAAATTGTACCCCTATAGTGCCTTCCCTGCTACACTATAGTTAACCAAACAAAACAGTACAATTCCGAGTTGGATAGAACTGAATCTGCGCAATCAACTCAACCGAACTGCAAAGCTTCCATCTTGGGTTCCTTTGCGAGCTCGTCCTTTCTGCTTGCACTGTTCATAGCGCGTACAATGTTGTGCCGAAGCGCACATTGCGCGAGTACCTGCAAATGCATCAAGCGAAAAATGCGAAAGCAAACAAACACATGAACACACCATTCACACGCAAATGCATTCGCACACGCATACTCGTACAAACAGACGGCAGGATGTCGTGCAATGTGCATTTGCACCCAACACTCCTCCCCCTCCTCCACCTCCTCCTCCTCCTGCTCCTGCTCCTCCTGCTCCTGCAAGTCCAACTGCTGCAGCTCCCGGCTCTCCCATTCCAACCGCTCCTGCTTCTCACGATCACGGAGGCGAGCCGCCCGGAGACTTGTGTCGTGGCGGTGGGGAGGAGTAGTAGTACTAACACCGCCAGTCTCCCGCACCCCCAGATTTAGCTCATCCAGTGCCAGCACCTCCCGCTCCTGCACCCCTAGAACTAGCACCTAAAGTGCCAGCACCTCCAGCTCCAGCGCCCCCAAAACCAGCACCACTAGTGCCAACACCTCGAGCTCCAGAACCTCCCGAACTAGCACCTCCAGCGCCAGCACCTCCAGCTCTTGCACCCCTCACAGGAGCACCCCCAGTAGAAGCACCTCCAGCTCCAGCACCCCTTGAGTCCACAGTAACCTATCGTGGATCTGCCGACGACTGCTGCAGGGACTGTGATGAGGACTGCGGAGAGGGAGACGCTACCTGACGCGTGACCAAGGGGAGAGGTGTAGCGTGAGACACACCTGATGGGGCTGGACCAGGGGGGACCGGAGGTACTGGAGGAGCGGGAGCAAGAGGAGGAGAGGGCGCTAGGAAAAGAGGAGGAGTGGGGACTGGGAGATTTCGACAGGGGTACTGGGTGTAGTAGGACACGGACTCATCAAGCTGGACGTCACGGGAGTCTAGGAAACGGTGGAGGGGCAGGTAATAAGAGGTGTAGTCGGAGGAGTCCACCGGGAAACCAAGTAAGATACAGGGGATGGCGCGAGCTGAGAGCTTGTCCAGAGAGGTGTCGCGGACAAGTGCAAGGCAGCCCCAGGCACGAAAGGCCAACCCAACACCAGGGGACCCTGTCCAAAGACTGGTCGGTGAAGCCCCCGGCCGCGAGACTAGCGGCTGGAGGTTCAGCTGGTGGGTTGCGTAGCGAACAGCGTAGGGTCACATAAATTGGGGCGCACGGGCATGGATCATGGAGGTGCGGGCAATATTCATGACCAAGCCAATGCGGCGCTCAGCAACCCCGTTCTGCTGCGATACCTTGTTCGTCGCAGAATCCGGCAAACCCGTCGGAGCGAAACTCACCTTCACGGTCGTAGTGGAGACAGCGGACTCAATTGCCATGGGTTTCCACGGTGGTCAGAAGCCACCGGATCAGCGTCCGGACTTCTTTGCGAGAGGAAACACTGTGGTGTACCTGGAGTAGTCGTTGACAACCACCGAAAAATAGCACTCCCGCTTAGGTCCCTACCGAGCAGCAAGGCCCCAGACGTCCGGGTGGAGGGTCTGGAAGGGAGCAGTGGTCGGACGAAGGGAGGAGGAGTGAGGAGTGGCACGCAGGCGGCCAGCGACGCAAGGAGTGCACGGCGGGGCAGGCGAGGGAGGGAGCGACGGAAAGACGTGCGGGAGACCTGAGACAAGACGTTCGCTAGCCATGCTGCAGGGGCGCGCGATGGACGGGTGATCAAGGCGGTGTTTCCACAAGACTGTCAGGTGAGAGAGTGAACGGCAAGAGCAAGACGCAGCAACCGGAGCGGACACATCAAACTGTGGGGACGCAGGAACCTGACCGGACTCGGCTACCGGAGGGACGCAGGAACCTGACCAGACTCTGCTACCTAGAGGGACGCAGTAACCTGACCGGACTCTACTACCTAGTGGGACGCAGTCACCTGACCGGACTCTGCTGCCTGGTGGGACGCAGTGTGCAGGACGAAGAGACCTGAATGGGGCTTCTTGGTGAACGTGGCAAGAAGTGCCCCGGTGGAAGCGTCCGTACAGATCGCCATCCTCCCTTATGCCGGAAAAGAAACTGTGATCCCACGGTCCTGAAGGTATCCAACACCCACCAAGTTCCGAGAGAACGAGAGACCAGTGAGAAAACCAGAAGGGACAGCCGAGCATGGGAGAGTGGTCGAGCTGCGAGCGACTTCTGGTCATGAAGTAGGATCAGCCAGGGCAACTGGGACTGGTGCTGAAAGAGGTGTGACAGTGGTGTGGTCACGGAAGAAACACTGAGACGCGCCTGAGTCCAGCATGAAGTTGAGCGATGCAACAACAGATATAACGGCTGGACTAGTGACGACACAAGCACCTACACTAAAAGCACAAGTACCTACACTAGCAACAGGCAAAGGAATCCTAAGCTAGGTACACACAATCCAAGAGATCCATACGTGACAGAATAAACAGCATCCATAGACATATCAAACACAGGGTAACCACTACGAGACAGACCGGGCCAGATCGGTGGCCTCGACTCAGACCCAAAACGCTCACGATAGAGGTCGTCGAGGCGGCGATAGCAGCGCTGTGCAGAGTGGTCAGGACACCAGTAGGTAGTGCCAGCACTAGGGCCAGTCAGGATCCGGTACTGGCAGGGGCCGACGTCGCGACCACCGCGACGAGGCCCCAGCTGTTTGGGCCGCTGCTGCATCCAATGGCACCCGAGGCACCAGGCCCCCACGGCTGCCAAGGGCGCCACTGCTGCTGAGGGCGCCACTGCTGTCGAGGGTGCCACCGCAGAAACTGCTGATGTCCCTGCCGCTGTAAAGCCTGAGTGGACGCCATGGGAAAGGGCTAGCTGGGCAACATGCGCGAAGAACTACTGGAGCAGAAGTAGCTGGAACTAGGAATTGTTGGAGGGAGAAACAGCAAGGACCACCAAACTAGGAACGGCTGGTACGAGGAGCGGCTGGAGCGAGTAATGACAAAGGGCTGTAGGCGGCTGGAACTAAAACGGCTAGTGCTAGAAGGGCTGGAGCTAGAACGTCTGGAGCTGAAACGGCTAGAGCAAGAAAGGCTGAAACAAGAACGGCTGTGGTAAAAACGGTTGGAGCTGACACGGCTGGACCTAGAACGGCTGGAGCTAGAATGGCTGGAGCTGAAACGGCTGGACCTAGAACGGCTGGATCTAGAATGGATGGAGCTGGAACGGCTGGAGCTAGAACGGTTGGAGGGAGAACGGCTAGAGTGAGAACAGCTGGGCCTAGGCACGGCTGGAGCTAGGAGTGACTGGAGAGAGGAGTGAACAGGGCTAGGAACGCCTATACCGTCAGGGTACTAACCCTAATCCGCGCTAGTAGAAGTAACAGTGGCTGCCAGCCGCCGCTGGAGATGCCTATGGTAGTAGGCGTGGTGTTAAAGTGGTGGTTATGGTGCGCTGTAACCTTGGGAAAGGGCTGTGAGCAGCTGGGAAGGCTTGTGAGCGGCTGTGAAGGCCTGTGGACCGCTGTACTGGGTGGCGTGCACTGTTCTGCAGTCCACGCAGCTCTGCAGGGTAGTGCGGGCTGCTCTGCAAGGTGGTGCGGGCTGCTCAGCAGGGGCGCGCGCTGCTCTGCAGGGGCGCGCGCAGGTCTGCAGGGGCGAGCGCAGCTCTGCAGGGGCACGCGCAGCTCGGCAGGGTGGCGCGGGCTGCTCAGCAGGGTGGTGCGCGCTTCCCTGCAGGGGCGCGACGAAACTAGGGTTGGCGGAGCCCCTTGAACGCGACTAAATGAGCCCGCGGGGGCCTTTAAAAGTGACGAAATTGAGGCCCGCGGGGGCCTTTTAACGCGACGAAATCGAGGCCCGCGACAGCCATCCTACCCGCGACAAAACGGAACCTAAGGGACGGGCGCCTCGGGCGCAACGAAGGGAGGGAGCGGAAGCGTGAAAGGAAAAATATTGATCCTGCTCTGATACCATCTTAAAGTAGCCTAGGAAGGAATATCGAGAGAATAATGTTGAGTGGATGATGGCAAGAGGGTAAAAAGTGTTAACCCAAACAAAGTGTTGTACCCTTTAAGGGGCAACTCATTGCATCCTAGAACAACTAATTATATATAAGCGATATAAACATTTGACGTAATGTAAGGAAAATTCCTTTTCCTTACTCCGCGTCCCTTCTCAGCGCGTACACCACTGTTCCCGCCACTAGCACTCAACAGTAGACCCTTACCACTCGCGACACTCACCTCGACACTGTTCCCGCCACTGTTCACGCCGCGACCCAACCTCACGGCTCGGTTGGTAACCCGCGCTCCGGACCTCCGCCTCGGCATTTCCCACCCTCGGCGCTAGGCCCGTCGCGCACCCCAATTTCCACACATTACCGTTACCACTGTAGTTTCACCATATATTTTTCGCTCATGCCTTCGCTCATTGTACTCTTGGTTTGGTTACAGTTCTCGCTCGCTCACTCAATTGCACTCGTAACACTTGGTATTCAGAGCCTACGATCTCTTCTCGGACCGCATCCACACCTTCGCTTCCCCACTATCTCAATTTTTTGGGGGGGGGAGACGTCTCTCAGCGACACAAGCACCGCCGCTCGTAGTGCTCTCTCAAAAGCACGCACGGTCACGACAGAGGCTCTCGCTGAGCTTGCCCGACACCCCCGCCATGGCCGAATTCACTCTCGCGACGCTGACGCAGGAGCAGATCGACCGTCTGGTGCGCCAACTCGAGGATTCGCAACTCGAGATTGCGACGCTCACGGCGGAACGCGACTTCGCTCGACAGCAGTCCACGGTGAACGCTCCAGCACCACCATACGCACCTGCAAATGCACCCGCACAATCAGAGGAGCTGATTATCATTCATCCGGCACATCGACACAAAACGACAGCGTGGGACAGCGCCCAAGCACAGCCAGTGATGGCACCGCTCATTCTATGCCTTGCATGGAGAAGAACATGCCAGCATCCAGCCCACGGGAGCCGCGCTAAGCCCGTCGGCACGTGGAGTTTGCAGCAACAAGTGGCGATGACGCCATCATGGCACCGATGCCACTCAAGCCGCAGCGCCCGCCCTGTTTCGACCCGAGCCAGCGTGGAGGTCCGACGGTTCAATCGTGGGTCTTCACGATGAATGTGTTCTTCGACGCAAATTACGTTGAGTCGGACGCAGCGGAGATCCGATACGCCGTCTCGCTGCTGAGGGGCCCCGCCATGGACTGGTGGCGAGTCATCGTGACGTCGCCACGTGTCTACGAGCCACCGCCGCAAGAGGAAGGGCCCGCGGGTCCAGCTGCCACCTGGAGTTCATTTTGCAAAACCGCCCAGTACAGCACGTGGGATGCGTGGTGCGCAGGGCTTCGGGCGCGCTTCAAGCCTCGCGGCTTCAATTTCAGCGCGTCAGAAAATGCGCACTTGGCGGCAGCTTGGGTCTGTTCAAGACTACACGAGCGGTTTTCTCGCATTATGCGAGCAAGTCGGCCACATGCACGAAGCGGAGCGGGTGGACCGTTTCATCGGGGGGCTGAAGCCGGACATCTCGCACGAAATCATGCTACGCGGGCTCTCGAATTTAACGAGATCCTCGCGCTCGCCGAGAAGATCGATATTTTGCGCCGTTCGAGACCAGGGTCCTACTACTGACATCGTCCTCGGGGACCGATCGAGCACGCCGTTGCGACGAACGCAGCAGCCGCGCCGTTTAAATGGCGCTGCTTTTCTTGCAACAGGCCGGGCCATCGCAAGAGCGAATGTCCAGAGGAGCTGCGGCGCCGGGGTCTCAGGCGCAGGGAAATGGCAGCAGTCAGTAGAATCTGGGCCAACTATTGACGAGACTGCCTGCTCGCCCAACCTCACAGACCCTCACCGAGTCACAGTACTGATTCACGCCATTAATCGGGCTCAGATGAAAAAGGAGGGTACAGCGACGGATTGGCCAGTACTGATTCACGGGAAAATACAGGGAGCAGTAGTGAAGATTTTTATCGACGGAGGAGCAAGCCACAGTTTAGTTAATACCGCGACCGCACGAAAACTGCAGCTGACACTTAGCCGGTGCTTACCAGAGATCGACGCATGCTTAGTTGACGGCACGCTGCTGGCCATACGGGAGAAGGTAAAGAGAGTAAAAGTCCGCTGCTGGGGGAACTTTGGGTTTACACAGGAAATGCTTGCAACGACACAGGATGGGCACGACATTTTACTGGGACGTGATTGGCTGCGACGGTATAACCCGCGAATCGACTGGACGACGGGTAGCTGCACAGTGCGAAGTAGCGATAACTGGGTTGAACTACCTCACTGGCAGTCGCCTAAGTTTTCAACGGTCCACGTCAACGCCATCACAATGAAACGGGCAATCGTCGCTGGAGCTGACGTGCACGCAGTGGACATAGCAGTAGTAGGAGAAGCAGAGCAGCCGAGCGATTTTCAGAAACTGCTGGCAGCGGTACCGTACGAACTACAGGAACTGTTAAAACGGTACCCACGGATTTTTCCCGACGACTTGCCGGAAGGAATGCCACCTCAGCGCGCACACGACCATGGGATAGGATTGGAACAGGGACATTTCAGACTGACATAGCTGGAGCTCAATGAACTCAGGAAGCAGTTAGATTACCTGTTAGAGAAGCAGTTCATCCGACCGAGCTCGTCACCATTCGCCGCACTGATACTGTTCACACCAAAAAAGGACAGAGGTTCTCGTATGTGCATCGACTACAGAGCACTGAACAGGGTACCAGTAAAATCGCGATACCCCATTCCCCGCGCTGACGAACTGATAGATCAACTGCGAACAGCACGGGTCTTCTCGAAAATCGATTTACGAGGGGGTTACCATCAGATTCGTTTCGACCCATCGGACTGCGCCAAGACAACTTTTAGGACTAGGTACCGATCGTTCGAGTACACTGTGATGCCTTTCGGGCTGACCAACGCACCAGTGACATTTCAGATGACCATGAACGAGGCGTTTAGGCCGCTTTTAGATAAGTGCGTGATAGTTTACCTCGACGACATCCTCGTCTACAGTCGCGACAATCAACAGCACTTAGCGGACTTAGAATTAGTATTTAAAAATTTAGACGAGCACGGCCTACTTACCAAGGGTTCCAAGTGCGAGTTTTTTAAGGACAGGCTAGAGTTTTTAGGGCATGTTATTTCGGCGGCTGGGGTTGAGATTGACCCGAAGAAGCTGGGGTGTCACGGTCAAAGAGTGGCACCCGCCGACAAATATCACGAAGCTGCAGAGTTTTTTAGGGTTCGTTAATTACGTCCGTCGGTTCGTCCCCGACATGGCCCGACTAACAGCCCCACTGACAAATCTACTGCAGAAGGGGGTCGCTTTTACGTGGGGGGAGAAAGAGCAAGCTGCCTTCTCTGCCCTGAAAACTACTCTCTGTTCGCCGCCCGTACTGCGCATCGCCGACCCACACCGCCCGTTCGAAGTAGTAACAGACGCAAGCGACATCACCATCGTGTTAGAATAATAGGCATGGCTTAGGACTAGGTGACTAGGGTTTAGCCTAGGCAAAGGAGAAGTCCAAGCAAAAGGAGGGGTTGCACTATGAAAAGAGAGGTACAAATAGAAGTGAACCAGCAAGGAGTGGTGCACCACCACACAGAACACTAGGTAACTACTCTACAGCTAGGACTACATGCACTTATACAGACAAATATATAAAATATATTCTGACACACCCCCTAAGTGCATGCAGGAATAGCCATTGAGCAGAATACCCATGAAGTGGTACACCCTGTAGGGCGCAGCAGAAGAAAAGGCGAAGTGAGGAGGATGAGTGACTGTGAGAGGAGAAGAGATGGGAGGCGACTGCTGAAGCTGCAGAGGCACGGGCACAGGAGCGGCTGACTCAGTGGCTACCGAAGCAAGGGCGACGGACTACTGGAGTGACTGGCTCCGCGGCTAAGACGAGCGGCAGGAGCAACGGACCCACTGGCGACTGGTGCAACAGGCTCACTGGCTACCGAAGCAAGGGCGACGGACTACAGGCGCTGCAGGCGACACGACAGCTACCTCCACACAACCTCCTCCAACTGACCCACACCCTTGACACACACCCCCTGCTGAACCCTAGCTCCACTCCCACGGCACCCCCCTTAAACCCTAAACCCTCGGCTCCCACACACCCACCCCCCCTTAGCGGTAGCTGCAGCAGTGGGAGACGAAGGAGGAGGAGGAGCTGCAGGTTACCCACACCGTGCACCCCCACGCCCTGTTGATGTAAGGGCCTAATAAACTCAAGCTATTAGGACTTAATCAAACTTAAAACCTCTCCTCGGGGTCACCTCCAAGGGTCCCTGGGTGCCTGGTACAAGACCAGCCCCTATCCTCGGGTCCGAGTTTGTAGAGAGAGGGATCAAGAAGGACTTAGTCAAAACAGCAAGAGTACCTTGAACGTCGCGCAGCGTGCCGTGCAGACCGTCGGTCGGATTAAGCTGAGAACTTGCTATATCGAAGCTCGCTCCAAGAGCTTTAAAATGAGCCAAGTTGCCTCGCGAAAAGTTCTGCCATTACTAAGTTATGGCTCGGACAGCGTTTGCCTAGCGTTGGAGCGCTAGCGTACTAGCGTTGACTCGGGTAGCATTCCGCCAACGAACCGCGTAGAAACGAAATTCCAGCGAGGAAGGAATTCGCTTGAATCAATTTGACTATATTCAGGTACAAACAGAGAAGGATTAAATAGTTCTAGCTAGCAAGGACCTTGGGAATCAACCTGGGAACAACCAGGGATGATCCCAAATAATTCCAAGCAACAGAACCAACCTGGCTGGACAAAATAGCAGGTGGTAGGTTGGTAAACAACCTCTGGTTCTGTTTTTCCAACCTGGGAAAACAACAACCAGGTTCAGGTTCTAAAAACAGAACCTGTTTTGTCTTTGCCCAACCAGCCAAATGCTGGTTCCGCTGGTTTCCCCTGGCCTTGTAGCATGCAGATACAGACAAACAACATCCAACCTTCACCTAAATTGTACCCCTATAGTGCCTTCCCTGCTACACTATAGTTAACCAAACAAAACAGTACAATTCCGAGTTGGATAGAACTGAATCTGCGCAATCAACTCAACCGAACTGCAAAGCTTCCATCTTGGGTTCCTTTGCGAGCTCGTCCTTTCTGCTTGCACTGTTCATAGCGCGTACAATGTTGTGCCGAAGCGCACATTGCGCGAGTACCTGCAAATGCATCAAGCGAAAATTGCGAAAGCAAACAAACACACGAACACACCATTCACACACAAATGCATTCGCACACGCATACTCGTACAAACAGACGGCAGGATGTCGTGCAATGTGCATTTGCACCCAACACACTCCCCCTCAGCCTGCCGGCTGCATCCCCATCATTCCATGCTAGTTCATGCTCATTCCACTCATGCGCACACAACGCCAATGAGGCTCATCCGCAAGCCTCTTGGTGAGAAAGTCTGCTGGCTGCTGGTGAGTCTTGATGTAGATTGGATTCACCGTCCCCCTCTTCACCTCCTTACGCAGCCAGTGCCACTTGATACGCATGTGCTTGTTCAGCCCATGAAGCACAGCGTTTCTGGCCATCCCAAGAGCCCCCTTGCTATCACAAAACAGCGGCGTAGCAACTTTCTGCTCCTGGCCAATCTCCTCTAACAGCCTCCTCAGCCAAATCACCTCCTTCACCCCATGGAACATCGCCATGTACTCTGATTCTACGGAAGAGAGTGCCGTCTCCGTCTGCTTCTTGGACCTCCAACTAACAGGTCCTCCCCCAACTACGCAGATGTATCCTCCCACAGATGAGGAATCCTCCTTCTCAGAAGCCCACGTAGCATCGGTAAAGCAAGTGAGAAATAGCTTGCCTTCTCCAAGCCTCTCCCCCTTCTCTTTCAGCACCTCCACCCCTTTCTGCTTCACCTGTGCAGATGCGGAGTATTGAACTCCAATGCTTGGGTGAGAGTTCAGGTACTTCACCACACGCTCAGCTGCATCCACCTGCTCCTCTGATGGATTCTGCACCACCCTAGCCAGCTGCCCAACCGAGAAAGAGATGTCGGGCCTCGTGTGAACTGCTGCGTACAAGAGGCTGCCCACCAAGGACTGAAATTGCTGCTGCTCTTCAGCTTCAACCCCTTCATCCTCTGCAGCCTTCACAAGCTTGAATTCTGCTGGCAGGGGAGTTGCAACCTTGCGCTCATTCTCAATCCCATACTTCTCCCCCAGCTCCTTGATGAACTTCTCCTGGTGCAGCTTCAACCACCTGTGATCTGGATCCCTCTCCACGTGCATCCCGAGGTAGTACTTTACCTCCCCAAGGTTCTTGCACTTGAAGTTTTCCATCAGTTGCTGCTGCACTTTCTGGATCTCCTTCATGCTGCTGCTGAAGAGAAGAATGTCGTCCACATAGACCAGAAACAGCACCAGCTTCTCCCCCTCGCCCTTGAGAAAGAGGCTCTCATCACAGCTGCTGGTCCTGAATCCCATCTCCTCTAAAACAGCTGCCAACTTCTGGTACCAGCAGCGTGGCGCCTGCTTCAAGCCGTAGATGGACTTGTTGAGCTTGCACACCCTGCCCGTACCATCCTCATACCCAGGCGGCTGCGTCATGTACACATCCTCCTCTAAAATCCCATTCAGGAATGCCGTTGAAATATCCATCTGAATGATGAATTTTCCACTAACAGCTGCATCTGCCAACAAGACACGGAGGGTAGGGGGTTTGGCAGTGGGAGCAAAGATCTCGTTGAAGTCCTGCTTCTCCTTCTGCATAAACCCCTTCGCCACCAGCCTACTCTTGTAGATGGTGACCTGCCCCTTGTCATCGGTCTTGATCCTCAGCACCCACTTGCATTGTATCGCTTTCTTCCCATCAGGCAGCACCACCAGATCCCATGTCCTATTCTCCAGCAGACTCTGGTACTCAGCATCCCTAGAAGCCAGCCACTTGTCCCTATCTGGTCCAGCTAATGCCTCCTCCATGCTAGCTGGTTCCTCTGGTGCAGGGGCAAGAAAACAGTACGCAGGCTCATCCTCCTCATCCGGGTCATAGCCATGAGGTAGAATCAGCAATGCCTCTTCGGTCCCTAGCTGCTGCTCTGCTGCATCAGTTCCTGCAGTCAGCTTCTTAGTAGCCATACGGGTACGTCCTGGCCTGGAGACGGGTGTCTCCCATCCCTTCATAACGACACCCTTCGGCTTCTTAGTTTTTCCCTGCTGCTTCTCTCCTCCCTCGGGTCCAGCAGCTCCACTAGTGCTGCCGCCAGTTTCCACACCATTTTCTCCACCAGCAGATGCCTCCTGTACCTTCTCTCCATCACCATTTCCAGCAGCTGCCTCCTCTCCCTCCTCCCACACACTAGGAGTCAGGTCCAGCTGCATGGTGATCTGCTCCATCTGCTGGGACACCCTTGCCTCCGGCTGTTTCTCCCAGCTCCCATACATCATGCCCTCAATGAATTTCACATCCCTGCTGTCAAACAACACACCCTTGGATGGTTCCCACAGCAGCCATCCCTTGCTCTCAGCAGCCAGCCCCAAATGCACACACCAGATTGCACTCGCCCCCAACTTACTGCGGTAGGTCTTGGGGACGTGGGCGACTGCCATGCAACCGAACACCCTCAGCATGTCCACCGGCGGCTTCCTCCCAAGCCACCTCTCCAACGGCACCCACGAGTCATCCCCAACCTTGGTGAGCACCCTGTTCCTAGCGACAGTGGCGTGCCGGACAGCATGAGGCCACATAGAATTGCTCAGCCCAGATTCTATGAGCAGCGCCCTAGCTGTCTCCAGAATGGTCCGGTTTGCCCGTTCTGCTACACCATTGGACTGTGGGGTATAAGCCGTGGTCAGCTCTCTCTGGATGCCCTGCTTCTTGAGCCAGGCCGTCATTTCAGCTCCAAGGAACTCACCACCCCGGTCTGTCCTAATCCGCTTCACTACACACTCCGCCTGCTTCTCCACGAATGGCAGCCAATCGTCCCGTATCGTGGAGGCGGCGTGGTCCTTCTGCTTCAGCGGATACGCCCACATCAGCCTGCTCCAGTCATCCACAATTGTAAGAAAATACCGCTCCCCCTTGTGCCCTTGCACCGGCAGCGGCCCCACCAAGTCCATGTGGACCAGCTCCAAAGGCTTCTTGCTCCTGCCAGCCACACTATGGAAAGGGAAACGGGTGAACTTTGAAAGCAAACAGATTTCACAGTTGTCATCGGGTGGCTGTCCGTTCAGCTTCAGACCCTTAACGGCTCCATCCTTCTCCAGCTGCTTCAGCAAAGGCATTGCCACATGCCCTAAGCGCCGGTGTGCCGTTGCCCAATCTGTCTCCCCAGATCTGGCCGACACTTTCACACCAACCCCTCCAACGGCATTGCACTCCCCCTGGGATGCAGACCCCTCTCCAGCCTGCCCCCCACCATGCCACGCCAGGGCCGGCAGCTGCCACATAGATCTGTACACGTCCTTGCTCTCGTGCAGATCCCAAAGCACCCGATTGCCCAGCTTCCCCTTATAAGTGCGTGCCCCATCCGTGTTGGTGTTCACCCCAGCCTTGCCAAGCTTACGGAGGGAGATAAGGTTGGCCTTCAGGTCGGGGACGAAGAGAACGTCGTGCAGCACCACCGGCTTGCCATCCGCTCCCTTAAACGCAGCTCGTCCCGCACCAGCCACCTTCAACATGTGTCCAGAGGCGGAGCACACTTCATTGATCGGTGCAGCTCGTACTTCGTCCAGCAGGTCCTTGCGCGGCGTCATCGTCCAAGCAGCGCCTGTGTCCAACACCCAATAGTCTAGGGGGTGCAGCTCTGCTCCAACTTTGGCAGAGGCGTCTCCTTGCTCCCCCTTGTCTCCCACATGGAAGAATTGGCCCGCGGTGCGCTCCTTCTTCTTCTCCGCACCGCCGTTGCCCTTCGGGTTGTTGTCGGACGAATCAGCGACCATGTTGGCGCCGTTTTTCTGGTTCCTCCGCGCGCCGCCATCCTGGTGACGATTCTGGGGGGTCCATCCATCGGGTTTCTTATAGCACAAAAACCAGGGGTGCCCTTCCTTCTCACAATACCAGCAACTCCTTTTCATTTTGCCACCAGCACCCGACTTGCCCCCACGTCCAGATTTCGCACCGCGACCCCAACCGGTACCTCCTTGTTGGTCGTTGGAGTCGTTGTCTTTCTTTGCACCGCGTCCAGCACCACTGAAGCCACGTCCTCTGCCACGTCGGCTCCCTTGCATCCCGTAGCCGCTGCTGCCGTCGTCTCCACCCCTCAGTTGGCGGCGACGGAAGTCCTCCTCCAGAATCTTCATCCGCACCCACTCGAGCGTCCACAAGCTCTGGTTCTGCGGCAGGCTCAATCCGCTCGTAAATTGAAGCCACGATTCTGGCAGCAGCGAGAGCATCTTCAAGCACTTGGTCTGCTCCGGGTAGGTGATTCCCGCGGTCGCCAACTTCGCGTAGAGGTCGCGCATCTTGTCCAGGACTGGTTGCACCGGCTCTCCTTCGCTCAGGCGCAACGCGGACAGCTCCCTCTCCAGCATCAACGTTGCGACAACGGAGGTCGGGGCGTGCAGCTCCTTCAACACGGTCCACGCCTTCGGACCGCATTCAACCTCCGGCAGCAGGTGCATGACGTGGTGACGCTGGTTCAGCTCCAAACTCTGCGACATCAAATAGTAGCCAGCCGAGGAGCGCTCGTCCCAATCTTCCTGCAGCGTGGGGTCACTCGGTCTAGGCTCCTCCCCAATCATTAGTTTCAGCAAACCGATCTGACGGAAATATAATTGCATTTTCCAGGCCCAATCATCATAGCCCTCACCATTGAACTTCTCGACGGTGAAATTCTTCAGCACCTCCTTGACAAGCGAGCCCTGGTTTGTTCGCGCTCCCCGTGGCGCTGAAAGACCAGAATCTTGGCTGCCGCTACGATCTTGGGCTGAAGATTCACCAGCTCCCGCCGAGGTGTTGCCCGCCATAGCTACCTATAACGAGGATCACTATAACGCAGCTCTGATACCAGCTTGTTGGTGTAAGGGCCTAATAAACTCAAGCTATTAGGACTTAATCAAACTTAAAACCTCTCCTCGGGGTCACCTCCAAGGGTCCCTGGGTGCCTGGTACAAGACCAGCCCCTATCCTCGGGTCCGAGTTTGTAGAGAGAGGGATCAAGAAGGACTTAGTCAAAACAGCAAGAGTACCTTGAACGTCGCGCAGCGTGCCGTGCAGACCGTCGGTCGGATTAAGCTGAGAACTTGCTATATCGAAGCTCGTTCCAAGAGCTTTAAAATGAGCCAAGTTGCCTCGCGAAAAGTTCTGCCATTACTAAGTTATGGCTCGGACAGCGTTTGCCTAGCGTTGGAGCGCTAGCGTACTAGCGTTGACTCGGGTAGCATTCCGCCAACGAACCGCGTAGAAACGAAATTCCAGTGAGGAAGGAATTCGCTTGAATCAATTTTACTATATTCAGGTACAAACAGAGAAGGATTAAATAGTTCTAGCTAGCAAGGACCTTGGGAATCAACCTGGAAACAACCAGGGATGATCCCAAATAATTCCAAGCAACAGAACCAACCTGGCTGGACAAAATAGCAGGTGGTAGGTTGGTAAACAACCTCTGGTTCTGTTTTTCCAACCTGGGAAACAACAACCAGGTTCAGGTTCTAAAAACAGAACCTGTTTTGTCTTTGCCCAACCAGCCAAATGCTGGTTCCGCTGGTTTCCCCTGGCCTTGTAGCATGCAGATACAGACAAACAACATCCAACCTTCACCTAAATTGTACCCCTATAGTGCCTTCCCTGCTACACTATAGTTAACCAAACAAAACAGTACAATTCCGAGTTGGATAGAACTGAATCTGCGCAATCAACTCAACCGAACTGCAAAGCTTCCATCTTGGGTTCCTTTGCGAGCTCGTCCTTTCTGCTTGCACTGTTCATAGCGCATACAATGTTGTGCCGAAGCGCACATTGCGCGAGTACCTGCAAATGCATCAAGCGAAAAATGCGAAAGCAAACAAACACACGAACACACCATTCACACACAAATGCATTCGCACACGCATACTCGTACAAACAGACGGCAGGATGTCGTGCAATGTAAATTTGCACCCAACACGCCCGCCACCCCCAACCCCCGGCCCCAAACTTAACGCAGGTAGGAGCGCGGAAAAGCACGGGGGGGGCGGCGCGTGGGTCGACGGGGGGAGCGCAGAGGTCCCGGGGGCGGCCGTGGGTCCAGGGAGGGGCGCGCGGGTCCAGGGGGACGGCGCGCGCGTCCCCCGGGGGCGGCGCGGCGGCTCCCCTGGGCGCTGCGACGAGTCAGCGGGGGGCCGCGCGCGGCGCCCCTGGGGCGCCGTGACGGGGAAACGGGGGCCCGAGCACGGCTCCCCAGGGCGCCGCGACGGGGAAAGGCGGGGGGGGGGC
This sequence comes from Closterium sp. Yama58-4, assembly GCA_947470075.1. Classification (NCBI taxonomy): domain Eukaryota; kingdom Viridiplantae; phylum Streptophyta; class Zygnematophyceae; order Desmidiales; family Closteriaceae; genus Closterium; species Closterium sp. Yama58-4. Next base: position 74,033 of record CANIUD010000850.1, read on the forward strand.
GACGTGCAGGCCGACGGGGCAGAAAACCGCCGCGCGCCCCGAGCGCGCGGCGGGAAGAAAAAATGCCGCGCGCCCCGACGCGCGGCACAGCAGCGAAGCAGACTGGTGGGCCCGGTTAAGGAAGGCGCAGAAGGTTCCTGCTCTGATTACCATGTTAGAATAATAGGCATGCTTAGGACTAGGACTAGGGTTTATGTCAACGGGAGTTGGGTGTTGGCCGCGTCCTCGCTTGGGCGGAGCCGACTTCCTGGTCGGGTGTAGGGTGCAGCCGACCTGCAGTAGTGGGCGAGCCGGTCGACGGGGTTGGTCGACCTGCACGGGAGCCACTGCAAGGGCGCCGACTTCAGGAGGGCGCCAACTTCAAGTGGTCGACTTGAGAAGTCGACCTGCAGAGGGCGTCGACTTGGGGGGACGCCGACCTGGGGTAGCCGACTTAGGTGGTCGACAAGGAGTGTCGTCGACCTGGAGTTGGTCGACCAGAGGGCGTGGTCGACTTGGTGAGGTCGACTGGAGGTGGCCGTCGACTTGGGAGGTCGACAGGCACGCACAGGAGCACCTGGTCGACGTGGTTGCCCGGTCGACCAGGTTACCTGGGTGACGAGGGTCTGCGAAGGCACGCGAAGGTCGCCCAGGCGAGGTTGGCAAGGACGACCCGCGGTGTGTATCCCGAGGTCGACCTGGCAGATGAGATGCAGTCGTCAGCACAAGGTGGACTTGGTGCGTAGCTGTACAGGTGACGAGCATGCGCGCCAATCATCTACGAGCACCTGCGAAGCTGGTGCGATGCTGGACTGCAGGAGCAACGCTGGCACGCCGTCGACTTGCGCTGTTGTCACGCCGCCAACTGCAGCGTTGGCAAGCCGCGTCCCTGCACTGCTGGAGCGCGGTCGACCAAGTCGTGCTGGCACGCGGTCGACCGTGCCGCGCTGGCAGTCGACTCTTGCATCCTAGCTCTGATGTAGTCTTTCCTAGCCAACTTCATTGTATCATTGTTGTCAACTTTCTCTAGTGAAACTCTTGCCAAATTGCCTTTGTGAACGGCAAGCAGTGTGTGCACTAGGAAAACGACTAAGGACCAAGGAACGCAGAGATCACACGAGCATCCGTGCCTAG